>VXBU01002026.1:2225-12634 GCA_013400315.1 Bombycilla garrulus
TGAACATTCCCAGTCCTTTTAGGCCCTGGAAGGAGCTCTGAGGATTCCCTGGATTGTTCTCCAGGTGAACATTCCCAGCTCTCCCAGCCCAGCTCCAGTTTTTCTCCATCCCTGTGGCACAACCTCCTCCCTTGGATCAATCCCCCTTTCCCAAAAAGTTCCCACTTCTCCCTTTTCCAGCAGAGCGGCCCCAGCAGGAAATCAGGAATTGAGGCTGGAATCCTCCCAGGTAGCTGCAGTGCCCCAGGCATGGAGAGCAGCCCAGGGATATTTGATTCCAGTAAATCAATGAACATTTGTCAGGTGCAATGAATTGCAGAGGTTGGGCTCTTTCCCTCTCCAGCGTGGGGCTCTTGGCTCGGGGAGGAGAGGCCGTGTGGGGATCGATCTGCAGCTGAACAACCGAGCCTGTCTACGCCCTTTTTATCTTTTTTGTTATCCTTACCTTGTTCTTTTATTATTTTTTATTATCCCCCCATCTCTTCCCAGCTCTTTATCCTAACTCAAATCCATTATGGCAGTGAAATATTCCTGGTGTTCAGGGAACATGACAGCGCGTCGCAGGTCGCTGAGCAAAAAATTTCCCAGCTTCTTTTTTCTTTTTTTATTTATTTTTTTTCCATGGGAATGAAGCACTATTGGAATAGTTTATTGAGATTGAAGTATTGATCACTTTTCCTGGCTGGAGGTGGGGTTGTTCTCTTTGGAAGACTATGTTTAGTTAGAAAATGGATTTCATTTATTTGGGTTCTTTACAGCTGCAAGTGGTTTATGGCTTGGAGAAGAGGTGTCTTAGCTTTATTTTTATGACAGTATAATTATACTTTAGAAATACACTTGATTACTGTGTGGAGCAAAATTGTTCCACTATATTGGCTCGGCCAATATTGCTATACAAACAACTTTTCAGTCAATTGAGCCTGGTAAAAAAATCAATACTTTATAGCAATATTTCTAGGGAGAACTTGCTGAATCTAAATGTTTTTTTTTTTTCCTGTTCTAAAAAGAAGGGATTTTTATAGTTCTTTGACATCTTATTCTGCCCCTACCTTTTGATCCGCTGTTTGCTTAATTAAGGAACGATAAAAATTCTCGTGTTAGATACGGCAAAACCAGTTAATTAGCTTTTCTTTTTGGTTGCTTGCATGTTCAAAAATATGTGAGAAAATATAAAACAAGCCCAGACTGTCTGTTGAACGTTGCAGCAGAAAGGAGGAGTTCTTCCCGTGCTGCTCAGTGAGTTTTGGGTAGACATTGTCAGGAAAAGGATAAAATCTGCTGCAACAAAGCTCCTGGGTGTGCTCCTGTCCTGTGTACCAGGTGCTCGAGGAAGGTTGTGTCATTTTCTCTGATTTCCACTGCCCCTGGAGTATTTAAGTCCAATTTTATGCATTTTTTGAAACTCAGCTGCCCAACTATTTTGTACTGGTGAGGTGGAGAGCGCCCAGTTGAAGCTTTTCCCAAACATCTGTGTGGCAGGACATCTCTTTATTTGCTTAAATTGCCTTTTTTTTTTTTTTTTTTAATAAATCATTCCCTGGTCAGTTCAAAAGACATTTAAAGGATCTGCTTTGTGCTGCATCTTTGGGCTCCATCAGTGCCTGCAGAGACTTATCTTTCTTAGGTGAAGGATTTGCTTTGAATGTGCTTTGCCAGCCAGTCCCAGGAGCAGTTCCTTCAATTATTTAGACCTCAGATCCTTGGTTTTATATCTTTTGAACCTAATTATTACAAAGTGGAAGTGTTTATCTCTGGCAAATAATTGCTCTGTCAGGTCTTCCTCACATGATGTGTCTAAAGCATCACTATTACTTTTGTGCAGAAGCAAAAAGAAGGGTTTATTCTTATTTTGTTCTTATTTAGTGTGGTTCAGTTTCTGTTTTTCAAGGAGAAAGAAGTGAGATGTTCTAAACTCTGTTCAGGGCATGGCACAGCCTCCTGGGATTTATTTTACAGTGAGCTTTTGTAACTCTGTGGGTTCTTTTGGAGACTCCAGCAGGAGCATAAAGGAAAAATAACCATAAAGCCCCAATGATGGCCTAATTAATTTGGGAGTTACCAGGATCTGGGAGAGAGGGAAGGAATGGGAACATCAGTTCCCATCTCAGCAAAAAGCTGTGAAAGCAGAAGGCTTCACTTGGAAGTTGAGTAATTGGGAGAGAAGCGGCTGTGGATGATGTCCCGCACCCAGGAATTGGATGGGCTGGAAAACAGGGAGAAATGAGGGAGTTTAATTGGTTTGAGCAATTTCCTGGAGCAATTCTGCAGTCTGGTTGAGCTTTCCAGCATCTGCCCTTCCTTCCCTGTCTGAGCCAGCCCTGGGACAGAGCTCAGGATCCTCTGGCACTGCTGGGGCAGCTCTGGAGACCTGGAGGAGGGAACTGCAGGAGTCCAGCTGTGGTTTTGGGAAGGGAGGTGCAGGGATGCTGATGGAATAACTGGAGTTTGGTGTTGTCTCGAGGAGCTTTGGCTGAGCAAGGCTGCATTCTCCTGGTTTGTGCTAGTGTTGCCTGGAAAGGCTGAGCTGGAAATAGAGACTAGACAGAGTAAAAGGATAAAAAGGGATTTATTGAAAGGATCCAGCTTGGGCAGTGCAGGAACCCCTTGGGCTGCACCCAAGGCAAACCCACAAATGGGCACAAAATGGCCGCCGGTCATGAGGGGGAGACCTCACACTTTATATCTATAGATTATATACATAGAAATATATAAATAATCAATATTTTATTGTCACAAATANCCATCCTCCTTGTTCCCTCTCTTCCTTCACTGTTGTTTCCACTCCTGGGCCTCAAATTTGTCCTTGAAAGCTGGAAAGGAATTGTTTTGTGTCCCTGCTCTGTGCAGAGAGCTCAGCAACCCTGAATATGAAACCCAGAACAGCACAGAGTCAAAAAAAAAATATAGAAGCTAAAACTGACGGCAGTTCTTATTTCTTTATGAATATCACAGAATCCTGGAATGGTTTGGGTTGGAAGAGACCTTAAAGCTCCAGGGGCAGCCACAGTTTCTCTGGCAATTCCAGCCCAACTTCTCCCCACCCTCCCAGGCAGGAATTCCTTCCCAAGATCCCACCCTAAATCTCCCTTTTCCCAGTGGGAAGTCATTCCCTGTGTCCTGTCCCTCCGCTCTTTTTCCCCAGTCCCTCTCCAGCTCTCCTGGAGCCCCTTCAGGTCCTGGAAGGTTCTCCAAGGTCTCCCTGGATCCTTCTCTTCTCCAACACTTCTGTAGTACAGGCACCATCATTTGCCTCTTTTTAAAATGCTTTAATTCACAGATTATTTTGGCCTTTTCACAGAGGGTAAATGGTGACAGAGATGAAATCTGTGAAATCTTTTCCCAGGGCAGCACAGCAGTGACAGAGGCAGGAATGGAGCTGCAGGTTCCCAGCCAGAGAAGGTTCTCCCAACCTTTTCTCCACAGTGCTTGTCCCAGCCTGGTGCTCAGGGAAGGATCACAGGCAGGTTCAGTGACTTGTTTGGCATTAAAACACATCTTTGACCCTTGGAAGTCTTAAAATTACATCTCCCTTAACTCCTGTGGAGGCATTTCCCTTTATTTCCTCTCCTGTGCGTTCATTTTCTGCTTCTCTTGTTCGGTTTTATTTTTAGTGCCAGTGAGAGCGTTGGAGCAGCAATACCTGGCTGAGTTAGAAATGCCCCAGTGGATTTTACCTCATTCCAGTGTGGTTTAAACAAGACTGACCAGTGTTTGCTGGT
Source organism: Bombycilla garrulus (assembly GCA_013400315.1). Taxonomy (NCBI): domain Eukaryota; kingdom Metazoa; phylum Chordata; class Aves; order Passeriformes; family Bombycillidae; genus Bombycilla; species Bombycilla garrulus. Next base: position 5,945 of record VXBU01002026.1, read on the forward strand.
CACTCACTGCCTGTGACCCCGGCTGGCACCCGGCCACCCCATAAAATCTGATATGCACAAAAGTGCATAAAATGAAGATAAAGTACCTCCTTCGAGCCTGACAAAAGCCATTCCTCTGCAGAATGGGAGCTGCAGTGAAAGTAAATAAATGAATGGACAGCAATCACAGCCTAGTTGATGAAACTGTTCAATTAAAGCACAGGCATTTACATGGTGTAATTTCCCTAAATTGCCAATGAGCCCCTTTAGACACAACCAGTGTTCAAATTGATTTCAGCATTGATTTTGGCTGAAGCTGATAAATTTCTGCTTGTTAGTTAAAGTAATTTTGCAGAAGACTTTGTAGTGCAGTATTGAAGTGTTCATTTAGCTGATGGTTAAAAGAGGAGTTATTTACAGAGGGTTCTAGTGTTGGCCTGAGATGGGACAATTCCCCGGTCATCTTTTTACTTTTAATTTTTAAGCTTCAGTATCCAATCAATACGTTATTGAAACTGATTAAAATGTATCCAGCCAGCTGCCTATGGCTGTTTAATTAGAAACTGGATGATTCTTAAATTAAAGTTGTTTTGTTTGTGTTGGATGTTCACGGCCGGGAAGATGAAGCGAGCGGAAAATGGGAGTTTGTGCCTATTAGCAGTGAGTGAGCTGGGGTGGGAGCCCAGGGCCTCCCCACCTTCCCAGGCAGGAATTCCTTCCCAAAATCCCATCTAAATCTCCACTTTTCCACTCTGAAATCATTCCCTGTGTCCTGTCCCTCCATCCCTTGTCCCCAGTCCCTCTGCAGCTCTCCTGGAGCCCCTTTGGGCCCTGCAAGGGGCTCTGAGCTTTCCCTTCTCTTCTCCAGGCTGAGCAACCCCTCGTGTTGGCTTCTTAATTCCTGCCGCTGCAAAAGGTGATGTAGTTTTTGGCTCACACTCTGTTGTTTCACATTTCTTTCCTAAAATTGTGATGGGTTCACTCCAGGCTTTCTGCCACATGGGGTAACACCGTGTCAGTCACTTTAAATCCAGTTTAAATCCATTGCTGTGTCTGGAGCTGTTCTGGGTGCAGTTTAAATCCATTGCTGTGTCTGGAGCTGCTCTGGGTGCACTTTAAATCCAGTTTAAATCCATTGCTTTGTCTGGAGCTGCTCTGGGTGCACTTTAAATCCAGTTTAAATCCATTGCTGTGTCTGGAGATGTTCTGGGTGCACTTTAAATCCAGTTTAAATCCATTGCTGTGTCTGGAGCTGCTCTGTGTGCAGTTTAAATCCAGTTTAAATTCATTGCTGTGTCTGGAGCTGTTCTGGGTGCACTTTAAATCCAGTTTAAATCCATTGCTGTGTCTGGAGATGTTCTGGGTGCACTTTAAATCCAGTTTAAATCCATTGCTGTGTCTGGAGCTGTTCTGGGTGCAGTTTAAATCCAGTTTAAATGCAGCAGGTGAATCCATTCCTGTCTGGAGCAGCTCTGGGCACAGTTTTAACCCAGTTTTAACCCAGTTTAAATCCACTGCTGTGTCTGGAGCTGCTCTGTGGCCCCTGTGGGTGCCCTGCTCTGGGTGCTGGTGGCACCGCATTCCCTCAAGCTCCGTCTCCTCATTCCAGGCCTTTCTCAGGAATGGGGCCTGACCTGCAGTGGCGTGGGTCCAAATCCCATTTCCCCAGGTTCACCCTGAGTGTTGGGCTGCAGGAGAGAAGGAGAACTCGTTGAGGTGGTAACAGGTGGAAGGAGGAGCAGGGTACATGAAGCAGGGTCTTTAACGAGGAGCTGGCTTAGAAATAAAGACGCCTTCACTGATGCAGTGAAAATGGCAAATTTCATTTATTCTGTTCTGCACCTGCCTTTTATCTCCTCAAACAGCTGACATTTCACTCCTGAAGAAGATGCTAGTTGATTGGCTACGTAGGCTATAAAACATTCTATAATAGGTACAGCTTACAAAACCAGAGATTAAACTGTTTTCAGCTGTGTCACAATTTCAGGCCTTTGCAGGCCCCTGCTAGGCCGCAGCTAGACTAATTAGGTGAAGCCTAAGTTGTCCAAATTCTTGGTTAAGAAGAATCCTGCTACAGGTACAGCCCAGAGAGCTGAGGGATCCTCGCTGGATTCCCTGGATTCCAGCACCGAGCTGGGTGAAGTGAGCCATTGCTGCTCAGCATCCCCTTTCTGCAGAGCCTCTGCTGCCAACTGTGCTCTTTTGCACAAGTTTGAACGTTCAGACATCGCTGTTTGCCGTTTGTTTGCCTCTTCCCCAGCAAATCATTTTGCAATCAGCTCTCGAGCATCTGCGGTGGCGTTTCAGAGGGAGGGGAGGTTGTGCTGTGAACCAGCACAGCCCCATAAAAACTCCTTTTTTCCAACTGCTGTGCACTTTGGCTCCCCTGATTTAACAGCCACAGAGTCGGGCTAATGTGTTTGCTATTGCAGGAGGCAGCAACTGGCAAAGTGGTTATTTCCTAGAAACAATTTGAATTTCTTGCTTTCGATGGCCGTCGCAGTACGTGACGCTCCTGTCACTGCGCTGCCACAGTCTGACCACGGCACCACAGGCAGGGAAAAAAAGGAAAAAACGAGCAAATGTTGGGTGATTTTTTTTGTGTGGGGTTTGCAGCTGGTGCCTGGCACGGCGTCCTGCAGGGCTGAGTTCCTTTTGCCCGACTCTGACCCAGCTTTTTGCTCTTGGTTGTTTCTCATAAATGTCCAGTTTGGTTCATTCTGTGCCCTCACGTCTGAAGGTGCTGCTTGTGCTGCAAGCTCAGCTTTTCCTGGTCACTTTGGAGCTCAAATAAGAAACTTCCAGCTTTTATTTCAGGTTGGAAATCCTGTGCTGTGGCCCCAGAGAGCTTGGGTGTGTGGGTGAGTGGGTCTGGGGAGCTTCCTGTGCAGTAATTGAGGGTAAACTTGGGGAAATGGGACTGTATTTTCCAGCCTTTTTGAGGAAAATGATGTCTTGTTTTTTTTAACAAAAGTGGGTGATGAATTCATGCCAAGGTGTGAAGGAAAAGAGTGGGAGAAATGATTGGAGAAAGTTTATATGTATTGATCATTATAATAACAATATCAGTGATAGTGCCTTGTGTACTTCACTGTGTGCAGCAAATGATGAATAAAACCATCCAAGGAGTTCTTACAGTTCAAGAGAGAGGGGGAGATGTGAGAAATGGGTTTGTAGAGGATTCTCAAAGCTCACACAGCCCTGTGTGCAAACTCTGAGATAAGGTGTGCTGCCTTAGAGAGGCTGTGGAATACAACAGGAAATGTTGAGAGGGAAATTAAACTCAAAACAAGTTTCAAAAGATGGCCTTGCAGACAGAGCAGATATTTTGGAGAGTTAGAACTGTGAAAGATGCATTGTAGCAAGAGCACGTGAGGTAAAACCAGCAGTGATTGGTGTTTGAAGTTTTAGCAGCATTGTGTGGTAAAAGCTAATAGGCTTTTATATATAAATATTAGATATTTATAATATTCTGACAGAATGTTGTTGCATGTAACATCTTCTGTGAGAATTAACACTTATGAGACTGATAACGGAATAAAATCTTTTAAAATGCCTCTCAGTTGCCCAAGCAATCCAGAAATTGTCACAAAATGGCTGCTGGTCACGAGGCCTCACACTTTTCTAGGTTTTGGTTCATTAGCAAATTGGAGTTCATTGTCCAATTCCAGCTTCAGGTGATGAAGCTCCATCCTCCTTGTTCCCTCTCTTCCTTCACTGTTGTTTCCACTCTGGGCCTCAAATTTGTCCTTGAAATTGTTTTGTGTCCCTGCTCTGTGCAGAGAGCTCCCCAACCCTGAATATGAAACCCAGAACTGCACACTGAACCAGCACAGGGTCCAAAATAATATAAAAGCTAAAACCTAAAGCATCACAGCCATGCTTTCAACACTTGTAAAAGACCTCACGCTTTTTGCTCCAGGTAGAAGATAAAATAAACTGCATTTTTAAGCATCTGCAAGTCCCATCTCCTGTCTCGTTGAAAGAACTCCCCCCAGAATGGTGAAATTGGGCCAATAAAGCCCCGGCATCCCTGGATCCTGCAGCTCCATCTCTGCTGCCTCCCTGTGCCACTCCATCATCCTGTCATTTTTGCTGATGTTGGTGATATTTCTGACTGACTCCCTGGCACAGCAGACAGGTCATGGCTTTCCCTTGAATCCTTCAGGCTTGCCAAGGAATATCTTATTGATTAGAAATTGTTTCCGTGGTTATTGTTGTGGGGGGAATAAAGGGATTTATCCTGGTGGTCAGAGGAAGCAGCTCCTGTGCTGCTGCAGGCTCCTCCAGTGCCATTCTTATCATGACAAAAATCATTTTGATTTTCAAGTTTGGCTTCTAGGCAGAGATTACGTTTATTTTGAGATTTAACACAACACTAAACTCAGTTTGTAGCGGGAAGTTGCTCTGTTTGGTGGGAAAAGCTGCTGGAAAAAGCTCAGGGGTCTTTGCAAACTCAGCCCCCGCTCGTGGTGTGACCATTGTTGTGTCACTCACAGGTGGGCGAGAGGTTTACAGTTAAAAATTAGGGAAAAAAAATTGAAAATTGGTGTTTCCCAGTAGTGGATAGTGGGAGTTGTCCTTGCCCTTGGAAAGGATGGAATGAGATGGGATTTAAGGTCCTTTCCCACCCAAACCATTCCAGGATTCTGTGTTTGCCTCCCGTGCCAGGAGGGGCGAGGGAAATCCCCAAAAACCTCAAACCCCACCTGGTGTGGAGCACCCCTGCTCAAACCCATCCCTTGCACTGTGGAGCTGGTTTTAGCTGCTTTTTGAGGAATTTTCCTGCCATCCTGGGAGGTTTTAATTGTGTTTCCTGAAATGAAGTTCCTTTGCTGAGGAATCTTTGGGATTTTTGCTGCTTTTCTCTGCCTGCTCCTGCACTGATGGCATTTGGCTGCTTCACTTCTGGAGGTGGCACCAAAATCTGGGAGGTGACCCCGGAGGATGAGACTTTGAGTGGGAATTTTGCTTTATTCCCCTCACAGATGACTCCCAGTCTGGTTTTCCTCACGCTGTGCTCGTTACCCCACAGGATTTTTTTAGTTCAGCCCTCAGAACCTTCATCAAGGTATTAAATCCAGCTTTTTGTGGTGCTGACTGCAACCCAAACGATCAATCCCACCTTCCAGTCCCTCAGAACATCCAAGAAAAGCCCTTTTCCCCCTCCACCCTCCTAGAAGGGGTAATTACTGCAGCGACTCCGGCCTAATTTGAAGCGTTAGCTGTTAATTAAAACACCGTGGAGGTGTAGGGTTGTCTTTTGGTGTAACCAAAGCTCCCGTTCCAACTCCATTAATCACTTTACAGTTATTGTGCTGGGGAAGGGCGGGACAATTGAGATGTTGGATCAGCCTGGAGTAAACAAATTCCTGCCCTCCTGGCATCCCGAAGGCCCCACCGGGGCTCCCTGCTCCTTTGTGATCCAATTCCCAGCGATAATTAAATGTTAAATTGGTGCTGTCAGTGCTCTGTAAACCAAACCAGGGATCTGCCCTCTGCTGGAAACTGAACCCAAACTTCCACGGATGAATTAGCGTGCATCATAATTAAATCATCAGCTCTTCCCTTTGCATTCGCTCCGAAACGGGAGATCTCTCCCATGGAAAAGGGATCAGCTTTCCTGACGAGCTAATTAAGCTGTCCACTGTGCTCCCGATTAAAAACAGACCTGGAGCATCTTTTCCCAACCCCTCCATCCCTTTTTCCTGCTCTTCTTAAATGTTTTCTCACTGTTGATTCATCCCCAGAGCTCTGGGATTCTTGAATTATGAATTCCTGGATTTATGAATTCAGCTCTATCAAATTCCCAAGGATAATCTCATTTTCTACCCCAATTTTTCTCCCTCTGCCTTGTTAAATTCTGGTTTTCCTGCCCTAAAATCTGGTGCCATAAATGTTCTTCCAGGAGTTGTGAAATTAGGGTGAAGTTTTTAGGAATTTCCCAATCTCTTAATCCCTTATTCCTCTTTATCTTAAATGTTTTCCCACTGTAGATTCATCCCCGGAACTCTTGGATTTATGGATTCAGCTCTGTCAAATTCCCATGGATAATCTCATTTTCTACACTGATTTTTCCCACTGTGCCTTATTAAATTCTGCTTTTTCTGCCCTAAAATCTGGTGCCACTCAGTTCCACAAATGTTCATCCAGGAGTTTTTAAATTAAAGTGGAATTTTTAGGAATTTCCAAGCCACTACCTAAAATTAAGAGAGTGTTCAGGGTTATAAATAAGATTAAAAGACATTTCTGCCCAGTCTGTGGGTGACTTTAAATGCAAAAAACCCAATTATTAAAGCTTCTCTTCCTCAGTAATAATTGCTGGAGGTACAGAGAGGTAAAATATTATATTTTTTTTTAAGTTGCTGCCACATTTCTGACAGTGCTGCCATAAATCAGGGTGAGACATAAAAGCAGTGAAGAGGAAAACCTTTAATGGTTTTGTTTTTATGCAAAATTACGTTGGATTTTCAGGAGGTTTTTATTTTATCGACTTTATTTTCTCACGGGTTCGTGGTTAGAAATATTCAAGTTACTGTTAAATGGCCAATTATTGGTGATTCTCCTCAGAAATGAGCACAAACTGCTGTTGAAATACCCAGGAAAATTATTTTGGGTCCACGTGAACATGAACAATAATTATTTCTATCTTTTTGTGCACCTCTAATCGTAAAATAAATGCAAAAATTGAATTTTTGCTGGTATTTTTTA
>VXBU01002029.1:0-44174 GCA_013400315.1 Bombycilla garrulus
GCACAATAACATAACAATAACATTGCAATGGTAATGCTTTAAGAACTGCATTTTTTTTTAATCTTGCACATTCTAATTTAGAAGTCAGCAGGGGTATCTCTAAGGTTATGAAGTTTTCTAAAGATCAGACCTGGATCTATACATTTGAATTAAAGCACCTGCCAATAACAGCTATAATGGGTTGGTCACCTTATTTCCTTCTGCTTTCTCTTTACTTCATCCCTTTAGAGAATTCATGAAAATTTTTACACTGTACTAGCATTGTAAGGCTGGTACACTTATAGTTATCACGTAACAAATCTGTCATGCATGAATTAGCCCGAATAGCAGCTATATAATTCAAAGAAAATGCTCTATTTAGATCAGAAGTCTTATATATAATGAAGTAGAATTGCATTCAGTTTTCTTAGCATGGAAAGCAATGTTAAAAAAATGTTAAAAATTGAGTACTGGAATTTATTTATTTTGCTAATCCATCTAACTGTACATATAATTTCTTAATAATTAATATTTCTAAAGTTAAACAGTAATTCAAATAAGATCTTTAAGGCATAAAACTCACTGCACAAACTTTGAAATGTTCTGATAAAACTTGTCAAACATTCTTCATACTTTTGGAGAGTAAAAAGTCCAAAATCACATTTACAGCTGGCAGTACTCACCCCTGAGATATACCACAAGCCACAGGCCTCCAGCTAGACACTCCATGGCTGAACACAACCCTCTGGGACCTGCCATTCAATTATTTCTCAATATACTGCACAGTCCATTCATTCAGCCTGCGCTTCCCAAATTTGATTATGTGTATATTGTGGGAAACAGTATCAAAAGCCTTGCTGAAAAATAAAGGTTAGCATTCTCTTCATCTACCAGGCAGTCATTCCAGGATATTCCATAGGTCAAACTGTTTCACCTTGCTGAACCCATGTTGACTACTCCTGTTTAACTTCTTTTCCTCCACATGGTCCATGACATCCAGAATGAGCAGCTGTTCCACCCCGTTACCAGGGACTGAGGTGAGGCTGACTCTCCTGTAGTTTCCTTGGTCCTTTTCTGCTCTTTTGAAGACTGAAGTGACATTGGCTTTCCTACAGTTCTCAGTCACCTTTGCAGTTTTCCATGACCTTTCAAACATAACAGAGTGGCTTATCAATAGCACCCATGCATGTGTTCCATCAGGGCCCATGGATTTGCCATTATCAAGTTTGCCTATTTGATCTCTAGCCCTATCCTACTCCATAAAGGAACTCTCTTCCTTCCTCTAGAGCTTCCTGGTCTCCTGGGGCACAGATTCTTGAGGTCCAGACTTAAAGGTGAAGGCTCAAACTAGGAAGGCATTCAGTACGTATCTTCTCTGTATCCATCATCACCAGGACACCAACCTCATTCAGCAGTGGGCTGACATTTTCTCTAGTGTTCCCTTATTCCTGATACAATCGAGTAAGTCTTTCTGATTGTCCTTGGCATCCCTTGCCAGCTGTCATTCGAAATGGATCTTAACCTTCTTTGTCACATCCCTGCATATTCCAACAACATTCCTATATTTCTTCAAAGTGGCCTATCTGTTTTTTCACATTCTGTACACTTTTTTCTTCCATCAGAGTTCTGCCAGAAGCTTCTTGTTCATCAATGCAGGTCTCCTGATCCCTGATTTCTTACTTACAGAAATGTTACTGAGCTTGGAGGAAGAGAAGCCTGAATACTAACCAGTTCTCTTCTAGAGCCCTCATCTGTGGAATTTCTCTAAGTAGGACTATCAAGAAAACAAATTTAGCTCTCCTGAAGTCTGGGGTTGTAATCCTACTTAGTGCATTTCTTCTTGCTTGCAGAATCCTGAACACCACCATCAAGTGGTCACTGTGACCAAGATTGCCTCCAACCTTCACATCCACAATCAGTCCTTATTTGTTAGCACAGGGTCCATATTAAGTTCAAATGACCAATAAAAATGTCTTACAAAATGCAGGATTGCCTAGTGTAAATACTTGTCATGAACTGCATGTGTCTTTTGGTGATTACTTGGCTCTGTGGCTAGCACTAGAGAACAAGAAACCTTCAAGGTTTTCTTAGAAAGTAAACTCTAATTGAGATTTTTTGACTTTGAGTATTTCTACCGATTGATTTTGAGTAACTGCTGCTTTTTCTAGCCTGGCCAAGGTTGAGACCTTCTGCCTGAGTATGACAAGAATGTGGTGGTTCTTGGAAGCTAAAAATACAAGTATAAATTTCAGAGGTACCCAGGTGACTTACAGTTTGCATTCACAGACAGTTACAGAAAAGGAGGGAAATATATAGCACCACTTCCTTTCTGGGCAGTTTCTAAATTACATCAAGAAAAGCATTTGTAGATTGGCCTCACAAAGGTTAGCTTTAGCCTAGCAAGGTTAATTTCCCAAGGCTTCTCTAAACTCACAGAAAGGAGATAATTTCATCTAGATTGGGACTCAGCATGGGACCCCTCATCAGAGAATGGTATTTTCCAATCTTGGAGTTAGAATGGAGAAATTACTGTGGTGTAATCATTATGCACTGATTGGGCCATGAACACAAGTATTTACAAATCTCTATTTTATTTTCATCCAAAAAGGCGAATTCTTATTTAAACCATCTCTTAAAATTCAAGTAGACATATTTTTCACTTTGTGCCAAAGATTTTATATGTTGTTTGTTGCAGTCACAGAGCCCTTAGCAAGGCCTCTGTGGAGAGAAAATGCATAGTCATGCTTGCTAAGACGCTATGTTATCTCCCTATAACACTATTGGCTACTTTCCAGAAGCCCCAAGACTATAGGTTAGCTCACCCAGACCCCAAACTAATTGGCTAGTTCTCCCAATCCTACCTAACCCTATAAAAACCCCTACCTCTGCCCAGTTCAGCAGAAGACACCGTCCCTGGACCCCTTCACGGAACTCCCAATAAAGACTTCGTGGAATGCTCTACTCGGCTCTTCTCGCCTCTTCTTCCCTGAGCTAGCAACGGGCTATACCTGGCAGGCTAAGAGCTGGAAATCACTAAGCTGAATATCACTTAAAGAGCTGAACCACCTAAAAGCCTCAGGCTGAGCCTGCCAGGTTAGCCCTGTGGCTAGAGCATCAGCTGGAGATCTCCAGGACAAGAGCCATTCCCGGGACCGGGACCTCGCTGTCTGGGCTATCTGCGGCAGCAGGGGGTCGTTGCCCCCGGGCACCCAACTGCATTTGTTGTTTTCTTGAGAAACTCTGACAGTAAATACTCAACTTTCTCTTTTACTGTTCGGATTATTTGTAAAATATAGTTGCTCCAGTTTCCACTGTTTACTTCTTCTAGGAAGAATGTACTATATTGGTATACCATATCAAGTTCAATCATTACTTTTTCAGTGTGAGAGACTGAAATGTTAATAATGGTCAATGACTCCATCAGCCATTTTCAAAAGCAGCAAGTGCTTTGCTGAGGATGAGCACAGTAACAGCCCAGGTACAGAAGGTTTGAGCTCTGGGGATTAACAGTGACAAAACAACATTTTTTAGCAGGAAGCTGGGTTTTGAGGTAGATAAAGGAAAAAGCTCATAAGAAGCAGATCCTGCAAGGTGAGATAATGCTTTTTACCATGCCAGTGTCCCTTACACAAGAGGCTCAGTTGTAAAACTCTTCATCCAACCCTGCACTGTCAGCTGGGGAAGGTACTGGAACATTCACATCATTCATCCCTTCTGATGGAGCATAACTGGTTCAGCTACACTGACACGAGAAGTTGCCGTAGCTATAACATTTTAGATGCGTCATATACCATCAAAGACACCCAAGAAGCATTCCCAAACTAAATTCTGGGAGGACTGCCCATGATCCACACAGCCACAGTGTTGCAAAAGACAGTGTAAAACCCACTTTCCCCCAGGGAGGTACCTGTGTGTTTCCACATAGCCTGAGCATATATCGACCCATTGAAACTTGTTTTCCCCACGGCTGATGGATCAAGACTGCAACCACCACTTTTTGACCAACAGACATCGAAACAGTAACAATCAAATCTCATCACTGGATCCTCGGGTGGTGATCTTTCTACTTTTATTCTTTCTTTGTTTCTTTTTTTTTTTTTTTTTCTTGTATGTTTTTTAACTAGGCTGTTATTATTATTATTTGTATCACTATAAATAATAATAACCATAGTGGCTACATACCTCCATTCCATTGCAACCAAACTGTTCTAAAATTAACCCTACACTTGTATATATTTATAAACACTTTACTGCTGGTTTTGATCATTTACTGTTGTTTCACTCTAATCTGCTCCAAGGGAATTTACAAGAACTTGAGTCACTCTGGCTTTCAAATGTCCTTCTGTAATGGTCAGAAATAAACAGATAAAAAGAAGTGTAGATATCATCCAGTAAAAAGGAGACACAGTTACGTATCACATCTGTAAAAGGAGAAATCTTGCTGCTTGGAAACACACAGATGAATAAATGACTGAGGATAATTACATAGCCAGCAGCTGAATTTGTCAAGAACTTTGTCAGCCAAAATGTCATTTGTGTCTCAAATGGCATAGTCAATTAAATCAGTTATAAAATATGCAGCAACAGTTTAAATGCTTAATTTTCAACATTTTGTGTAAAGTACATTGGTAAAAATCAGTGTTTCTATCCCATGAAGTACTTTGGAAGGACAGCTGCCGTCTATCATTAATTCTTCAATGAAAGTCACTATCCATCCAGTTTTATAGTGAACAATCAGTAGCATGATCAAAACAAAAAATATTTTTGACACCTTAATTCTGCCTTTTCTGGCAGCATAAATGGTAACAGTTACAATTAGAGATAAAATGAAGAAAAATGGTAGCAAAAACACCACTCACATATCCCTTCTTCTCAAATGAAGCTTATCTTGAGAAACAAGCCCAGAAATCTTACATCCCAAGTAAGTCCAAGCTGGATAACAATTATTAGTTTGATAAACCATAAAGAAATAACAGAGACAAATTTTATCATCTACCAACTGTATGAAAAAGCTGCAGCTATGTGATTAGAGGTTGTAACCACAAATATCTGTGGATATTTGACATTAAGAGACCCTTAAGAAACACTGGATAGCTTATTAAAGCTGCTTGTAAAAGATGGATAAAGGCAAAGGCATTCATAATTAAAGCAACTGTTGTCGTTAATTATCCTCTAGCTGCCTGTGTGCCAGATGTCCTGAGGGTCAAGAATCTGGAAATGGGTCATGTCAGATAGGCACTGTTTTAAGTGTTATAGGCAATTTGTGTTATAATATGTATTACAATGTGTGTTACAAAATAATTCATGTTAGTTGGTAAAATAAATTCTGCCCACTTTAAGAAACACAAGCCTCAGTCCCCTACGCCACAGCTGTAGAAAAAAAAAATGCCCAAACCTCAATTTACAATTTAATGACGACAGCCTTGCCAACGATGAGTCCTTTCAAAAAACTTCTGAGGAAACACCCAAGCCATGAACGCCCAATAAGCATTGCCCATCACGATATCCAGAGTAGTCAGAAAGTACTCAACACCTCAATGCCAGGTTCCTGGAATCCAGGATGTCCATTCACCGAGGTTCATAGCTTCCCCGAAATGGTTTTTGTTCAGTCCAATGCAGAAAAGAACAACTATATGAATATGCAGGACCCTGAAAAGAAAAACCTCTGCCTCAGGCCAGAAAAACTGTATAAAAACCAGCTGGACAGGACAGCATTTGTGAACCTTGGGATTCTGATGTGATAGAGGTTGGGTCTGTGTGTGTTCACCTGTGTTCACTCGACACCGATCCCAGGCTCGGCATTGTCCTCCTGATTGTGGCTAACAGGGACCGCTTTTTGGTCTGGAAATAAAAGTGGCTTATTTTTGATCATAATTAATTTGGCTTGATCCGGCTTCTTTACATATAACAGCACATTATTCCGAAGAATACATACTTTCTATAATTCATTGTTCTCTACATTTGTACAAACTGAAGGATATTCCAGTTTGGGCGAAACTCTAGAAGACGGATATGCAAGGGCAACTTTTGCTTTTGTTACAGCAATGTAACATACAGGTCAGTAAGAAATGGGCTTCTCCCATCACTGTCAAGTCATATGATGACTTTCACATCCAAAGTAGTAAGCTCCTTCAGCAGAATAACTTTCCCCAAACTGTCATTATTTTCAAAGTTGATCTGATATTCTTGTCAAGCCCAAGAGCATTATTTAGATTTATGACATATGAGATACAAATGGTGGAAAAGTTTGTGTCTGTTCTTAGGACAAATTTACCTCCCATCACCCTCCCCCAAAGACCTAGTGAATGCCCTCAAAGTGTGCTCTGCTAATCTCCCCAGTCCGAGATGTATAGGAACTTAAATACCTAAATCTAGAGGGATCAGGAGATTGTTATGCAGCTGATCTCCAGCTTTCCTGTGCCAATTAACTAGTTTGGCTACTATATAACTTCCAGAAAGCCAGTCTTAATGGGAAAGAATCAAGATAGAAAGAGGAAATCTATCACTTTCTCTGATGATTGTTTCTCCACTCATTAATCAGTTTTTAAACTCTGTGTGTTTTCATATTGGATTGTCTGGTTTTAGCTTCCAGACACTGTGTTTTGCCTTTCTTTCTCTTATAGCTCACCAAATGCCTTAACAGATTTTCTCTGTAGGACATTGTGAAGCTGCTTACATTAACTGTCATTAATTTTCTTTTGCATAAACTGCAGTGATTGAATTCTTTCTATCTGCCTCAGGATGACATGTTCTTCAGCTTTTGAATACTTTTCTGCACCCATTGTGATTTCTCAGTAATGTTTTTGTGTAGCTTGAACCCCTATTGCTACTTATTATGCTTGTGTTGGTCTTTTCATTACTTAAGGGGAAGTGAAAATCACCTTGCTGTTGTTGCTTTGTAATCCCAGTTATATTTATTCTTTCAAAATAATTTAAAGACGTGTTTAAAGCACATGTTTTTCACAAATTTTCAGTACGTATTCAGCATTTCATGCTCTTTATGTGTAGTTTTGTCAGCAGCTGAAAAAACTGCATTCAGTGTGATTGAACCTTGTTTATCACTGTAGGAAGACTTTTCAGTCTTTCCTCTTTCCCCACTCTGAGTCATCCCTTTCTTCCTCTGTCCCTTCCTGTACCTCTTTTGGCTGATCCAGGCAGCAAAAACTCACAGAGGTACTAGGTTAATCATTCCACCTCTGTCAGACACAAGTGCTCTTCCGTTCTGTTAGTCACACTGATTTTTTATATATATACCTAAAGATGTAAAGAAAATAGTCCCTTCTTTCCTGTAGTAAGCTTGTACTAATCATCCTTGCTTTCCTGTAAGACCAGATGAAGGAAGGTGGGTCCTCTGCTTTTCTTCATGTCTGTCCCAAGGTAGACCCCCACAGGCTTCTGTCCTCTTCATGAGCTTCAAAGGTTGCTTCTCTTTCACATTAAAATATTTTCTCTAGCTTCTTAATTTTTGTCCTTCCACAACCATCTCATCTTCTTTCTTCTTTCAGCATCTCTCATTACTCCATTACCTCTTTTTCTGTTCCCTTATATTTCTCAGTAGGCTAGGTGTAAGTGCTTTCTTCAGCAAGATTTGCAGTAGATGTTCCTCTCTGTGTCTGTTCCTCACAATGAATCCTTCTTGATTTCTGTGATGAATAAGTTTCTGAGGTATTTGTTGCTGGTTTTTTGTGCCAGTTTTTTTGTTGTTGTTGTTGTTGTTTTGTTTTTAATACAGCTCACCCCTCCCCCTTTCTCCCCTGCAAACACTGTTTTCTAAAATAAACAACATAGGTAGGGAAATATTAATCTCTTAAGCAGCTGTTAAGACCCCCAAAAGCAAGGAGAACCAGAGTCGGGCTGGGGCTGCCAAGCCGTGGTCATGGGGCCATGGGGTGCCGGGCCAGCGGAGCCGGGGCTGGCGGGCTCCCGAGCGGGGCCGCCCGAGGTCCCGCAGCTGCGATGGAGCCAGGGCAGGGGCGGCAGAGGAGCCGACCCGCCCCCTCCCGCTGGTGGGAGGCAGTGGAGCCGGCTCCCTCCCGCAGCCAGGCAGAGTCCCTCGGAGGCGGCGGGAGACAGCGAGAGGCGAGATAACCGCGTGGCACATGGCGGCGGCAGCACGGCTGGGATGGCAGGAAGCAGCCGCGTGGCGCTGCTCGGCGCACGGTGTGGCGGAGCGGCCGCGAGGGGCCGGGGCAGCGCGGACGGACAGAGAGACGGCAATGCGCGGAAGTGAGGGGAGGAGCGGCGGCACGGCAGCGAGGTCAGGTGGAAATCGGGGGGACTGCAGGGGGGAATCGGAGGCACGGCTGGAAGGACCCGAGAGACGCAGGAGCAGGCGCACAAGAGAACCTCGATTGCAAAATCAGAAACGCAGATTTCGTAATCAAAGGCTGAGCATTTGCATATGCAAATAAAGACACGCGGGGACATGGGCTAACAACTAGAGGGGTAAAAAGGACTTAAAACCCCAAGACTATGCATTATTTCAAGAAAATAACGGTGCGCCTTTCTCTGGAAAAAGCGGGACTATAGATTGGGGCTTTGGTGGAGTGTCGCTGTAATCTCGGGGAATCGTGAAGGAATACGGACTGGACCAGCTAGGGAGGCTATAGCGAGTTGGGGTGGCGTGATTCTCGTTCGTATGGGAGGTTTCAGCCCTGCTCATCAGCGGGACTGGAGCTTCCTCTTTCGTTGAGCTGGCATTCGTTGAGCTGGCGTAATGGGGGGCACGGGCGGATTTCAACCTATGAACCTACTCAGAGCTGAATGTTCTTAATAAAGGCATTAAAAGGAGTAAAATCTCCTGCCCAGTTTTTTATTCATAAGAATTTCTCTTTTAGGAAAGTAAGAAATTAAAGTCCCTGCTATGAGTAATGCCCTGCTGTTATCCACCTCTACTAATAAATCAGAATTTCCATTTGGTAAGACTAAGGAGATCGGAGGCAGCCCTGCAGATGGGAGGAATCCATGACCACTGCATTCAGCAGGTAATTATTACCAAGCTCAAAGTCACTTTAATGCTTTTTCTTACCCATCTGAGATTAATTAATTTATTATAGTGATCTAGGAAAGTTCGAGCAGAAGAAGAACATATTTTTATCTGCAGGCTGCTGAAGAAGATGATTTCTAATAGGCCTTCGTTGTTCTCTTTCCTTCTTTCTTCACTGCTAATACATTCAGCTAATTCTTTTAGTCTTTCACCTCGGGAAGGCTAGAGAGGGAAAAAATGGAGGGAACACACTGTCTAGTAAATTCTGAATCAGAAAATGCAAGAACACATTAAAAATTTTTTGCGTCTGCACAGTTTTGGCCCTATTTCCTTCTGAAATATCCTTTAATTGGGCAGTCTGTGACTTCCTAAATTCACCACAAAATTTGATTTGGATCTTGGTTAAACTGAGCTAAACAAGAATTCCATTTTATAGTATTTAATTTGGGGAAACTTTGGGTGACTGACATTAGAATTAGACTTTTACACTGTAAAACTTCTGATTTTCTGGCAAACTGGTTAGAACTTCCTCTAAATTTCTGTAATGCTGGGAACATCTGTAGTTGCTACTGAAACATAATTTTTTTTTTAAATTTTACTTTATGTGTTTGATGTGATATGACTGTTTTGACAACATTACATTTGATGTGGGTTCTTTGTGACCTTACCCCAGGATACCATGAACCTACTTAACTTTAATTGAATTAACAAACATATCATTCAAAATACTGTTGTGGAAATAAAGTATCTTTTTTCTTTTGTATTGTTTTTCAATCTGTAAGGTTAGAGGGTCGTTTTCTGGAGTAAATAAAGATTCCTAGAGCGAGGCGGGAGCAACATCAGTAATTTTGCGATTTGGATGTGTATTGCATTTGAATTGATTTCCAGTTGCCTATATTTGAGTCACTTGGGGTCATGTGAAAAAATTAAATTAAAGCCAGTATTGTGTTCTACAGACCAGCATGATTAAAAAGCAGTACATGTATTCAAAGATATGAGGCTTAATATGAAACACAGATTTAGTTCCTGTGCTTTTGGTTAAACTTACGATCCTGACATCTCAGACATGCCGTCAAACCTTAAATGTGCCTTTCCATACCTTTTTCCTCAACAGGTTTTATTTTGGTATCTGAGAATATTTCTGTTCATTCACAGAACTACTCAATTTTGACATTTACGGTATTTTCATCTCTCAATTCTTAGGCCAGTAGCATTTTTTTAAATAGTAAGAGACATGTTTTTTCCCTGCTGGAAAAAAGCTGAGAAGAGAGTTTACAATGTGGTTTTTCTTCTGAATCACACTTTAGATAAATGCCTAGAACTTTAAATTTTATTATTATTGAATTTTCTGTGAAGTATAGATTTTCTTTCAAATGTTGAATGAAATTATTATGAACTCATTTATGATTAGAGTTACTATGTCTAGTGCTCAAAAAGTAAAAACTCATACAATATGAAAGAAAATAATCTTAATCTGAAGCTTTGCTTCAAGAAAATAAATGTTTAGATAATGCTCTGCCCCTTTTTTAAAAAAGGAAATATTCTAATACTGCATTCGGGGTAGTATTAGGAATAATGTTCTCCAGGCAATTTAAGACATTAAAGAAAACCAAGTTAAAATCAGTATTATACCACTAATGTAAAATTCTTCAACTATGCATAATCATTGTAATAAAACTGTTACTGTATAATTCTTAAAACCAGTCCATATTCAGCCTTTGGTCTGGATTCAAGATTGAAAATATCTTGTAAAGATGATTTGTTTGGTTTTTTTCTTTCAAAGACTGGCTGAGTTTTATTAAAGTAGATTTTTTCCCTTAGATTGGGATGATAGTAAATCAGTTATGTGAGAGCTCTTGTATGCCTCTGAAAGAAACATCTTCTGCTGTTTTCCATTTTGTCACAATTCATATCAGGTTATATATTTATGACCACAATATATGTCTTCATTTCTGAGCTGTAATTTGCCATTTTGTGAATGCATTCTTGTCCCAAATTTCATATTTAGCAGATTCAGATTATCAGAGTTATGAGGTTACTGCATTAAAGTTTCTTGCTTTCAGAACCTGAAAGTGTCCATCCTTCATACTTATCTTTCATTAAAAAAAAAATTAGAAAATTCTACTTGGACTCACTTGATATTCAAAGTAATTTCTAATAACAAGAAAAACTTTTAATGTTCTTAATTACAAAGTGCTAGCCAAACAGGCTGCTCATTCTGTTCTAGCTGAACCAAAGTATTTTCTGTAATTTTGAAAGTCTTCTGATGACTGAGAAATGTTATTGTGTAAGAGAAGATCCAGTTTTCAAGAGCAGATTTTAACTTATGTATAATGGACTTTGCTGTCTTAAGCAGATCGTTACTTGGACAATTATCTGGAAGCAAAGTCATTCTCATTTAGCATTGATTTGTGGATAGAATAAGCTGCCCACTTCATTTGCAGCCAATGACATTCTGTCAAATTCCAAGCCATTTATTTATAACACCTCTTCTTCTAATACAATTACTATGTAGCTACTTTTATAGTAATCAACCAGTCACAGTGAGTAATATTATTACTTATTCAGCTGTACTTAAATAAAATACTCTTGGAATATTTTAATACTTTATGTACTAGAACAACAGCAATTATGGGAATTAATTTCTTAATAATTTTCGTTTTTTTTCCACTGATAGGGTACGTGCTGTTTCAAAATACACAGCTAAAATAACAGTACTTCCAAACATAAAGAGAAAAAATCTCATCCTGTGTACTGTACCTAAGAAGAACGGAGTTAGCATTAACTCACGAGCTTTGACTTTTCTGAGCTCTACAACAGCCCACTGAAGTATAGGAGAGGAGGCTTGAGATCCATGCAGCAGGACTAGTTTCTGGTGGAAGTCTCACTAAAATTGCCATTTTTTCCATTAAAAATATCAGATTCAGTAAACAACTGCACTGGTCTCAAAACTGTGCAGCTACAATGGCACTTAGAGGGCTGTTAATTCATAAGCAGTCAGGAATCCCCCTTAATTTAAACTTTTAAAGCTTTTAAACTATTAAAAAGCATCTGTATAGTAACTTGCCATGTACAAATGCTATTCAGGGGAAATACTAAAGATGAATACACCAATGGCACTTTTTCCTGGCTAAGGCCCTTCCTTTAGATGAAAGGAGGCCAGGCTGAATCTCTTCAAATTCTATTTAGCTGTCCGTAAAAGAGGCATGGTTTCAACAGGAAAAAATCTTCACACTTTAGTATCTTCATTATGATTTCCATATCCCTAATTTAATTGCAAATAAATTTTTGAAATGTTTTGTACTAAGAAAAATCTTCCAACTAAGCCCAGTGATGGTTTCTTCCAGGGAATGGTGTGTTCATAAAGTAACTCCTCTGATATTAAGGAAGAGGGAAGAGATTTCTCCACAAATCACTTTTATCATCAATACTTTTTTTTTTTTTTAATTAAAAGCTGTATTGTGGCTCATCAGTTACTAGTGTTATTTGACCTTATGTTTGACACAGAAAGTGGTCCAATGATCATCATACTTTATTTGCAGCATGGAAAATTGCTGTGCGCAAGACCATGACTCCCAGTAGCAGTATATTTTGTTAAATGATTTTAGTTGTGCAAATAGAATATTCTCTAATACTATCTGTTAAGGCTTCTGCCATCAGGGAAGAACCAGGGCCATTTTTTTTAACAGGCTCAATAACATAGTGAGATTCAGGCTCAATAACATAGTGAGATTCATGGACAGTGTTGCCATATGTCCTATGGAAGTTAGACTATGATTCACTGCAGTACCTACAAAAATGTCAAAGTGATTTTCTGGAGCTCACTTGCTTTTCCCAGAAGACTGAGAACATGTTCTATATAGGTTCTTTACATCACAAATCTGAACATTTTCCAGTGGTGTGCTTTTCTCCATGACTAATATCTGTCTCATAGCATTTCTTCCTTATTTTTCTTCTCTTCTTTAGGAGAAAGTAAAAAGTGTGGTCAGTGGACTGTTTCTGGGAGGCTGTTAGTCTAAACTATCTGTATTCTGTTTCATGTTTCTATGTTATTGGAGGCAATGACAAAATTATCTTTGCATGTAAGATTAAAAAGTGGTGGCATGCTTTTATTTTATATAAGAGATTATTCATAATGTTAGAAAGTATTCTGAGGAAGTAGTCTCCATATTTATAGATGTACTGTATTGTTTCGATTTACCTGACACCCCCCCCGCCATGACTGTTGGTTGTCTCATAATTTTGAGTTATGATATAATCTTGGAGTTGTAAGCCATCCTTTAGATGTCATGGGCTCAGATCATTGAATACTCTGATTTGTATTTTTTATTTTGTTGATGAATTGATTTGTTTCATGTTACTTATATCAATTGGATGGCAATTATGAAATTGTAGAAGGAAAAAAGGGTGAAGAATTCAGCCAAAGTTTCTGCTCTCATTTAAACATTAGTGTTGGCTCCTGAAGCACATTTAGCACTTTCCCTAATTCTACCAGTGCTATAGTCAGTTCCGAAGTGCTGTCTACTCAGTGTAAGCAGAATTAGTGCAGTGCTGATAACTTTATTGAAAAACAATAAACCACCACCAACAACAAAAAACCCAGACAAAATCCCCAAAACAAACAAACAAACGAACAACAAGAAAAATCACAAATAGAAGTAATTTGCTCTTACTTCTAGTCTTGCAAATCCTGCCATCTCTAAGTTAGAGGACCAGTTACAATATATGAGTTGCCTTAAGTGATGTTCAGTCATTAAACTGAGACCCAAGACAGGAATGGGAAATGTAATGTTCAATTAAGGATTAAAAAAAAGAAGAAAAACATCACTGTTCATGTCATTTCTGTTTATTGTCTCATGCTTTCATTTGCCCCATAAAACTCAATCAAAACTTATGGAAAAAAATCTAAACTTTTCAAGTATTAAACTTTGTATGTTTCTCCTCTATTTCAATTGAGATCATATATGGGAATTTTAAAAAGTGCTTTAACACTCTGCTTGACTGTAAATATCAGAATGAACAGTGTTCTCAGATGATTTATAAAGGAATGTTTCAGACAGCACAACTAACCAAATTTTCTTAAGATCCATGTCCAAGCCCTCTATGTCCTCACAAAGGCAACCCTTCTTTAGAATCAATCATTCAAAGTTATATAACTGTGAATGTCTCACTGCAAGTCCAAGATATTCAAAAGAGTCTCAGTGAAACTAAGGAATTAACTTTCTTAAAAAATATGTTGCTGTGCTAAATGATATTCCAGATGATTTATCTCTGAGACACTACCCAGAGTAGTCAAAAAGAAATAATCAAGTTTAAATGGAGCTGAAACACTAGAAACTTGAGTATAATTTATAAGGCCATCATGTATTAGTGAAGCTCTGAGGAAATCTGAGGAAACCAAATTCTAAATCTGTTTGGAATCACTCCACTAAGTAAAAAGCACTACAACTTCAATACCTAAGTCTCCTTTCTTCCTAATGGTAGATTGATCAGGAATTTATAAAGGGTCTCTCAGATTAAAATCATTACAACTGTATAAAGTCTTTGCTTCAGCTCTTGCTTCTGTACAGTATTATTTTTGTCTTTTTCTTGGTTAGCTTTTAGCTTTGTTTTCTACAAAGCAGTTTTGCAGAGCCAGGATTAGGTTAAACCCCATTAATGACGATGTGTCTAGAGCAGTTAACCAGTTGGAATAAGTTCAGTGTTGGAGCACTCTGTATTTTACAATTGTCAAGAGCTGGCATGCAAGGAACTACTCTCCGTGGAACTGAGGTCCTCTTGGCAGTTTGCCCAGGTACTCCAGCACCTCACCACAGGAAGAAGACATCTCAGCTTTACATGGATGTTTCCTGCACGTAGTGGGCATGAACATACTGCCCAGAATGGCACTGTATGCATATATATTATTTCTGATGTTTTTCTTAAAGACTTTTCTAGGGCTAGCTAACCTATCACACTACCTGGAGAGAAATGCTTTTCTCTTACTCCGTTATCTTGAAATCACTCTTAATTCAAACTGCCTTCAAGATAATATGCACCACAAAATTATTAAGATTGCAATAGCTGAATAGACAGACTTGCTACATTTATAAAAGTCAGAGGTGGTAGAATGAAAATTCTTACTTCTTTATCTATATGACTTCACAAAGTCTTTTCTACTTCCATTTCATCAAGGAGTCTTTCTTTCTGCAGGCCTTAGATCTCTCATTGTGTCCAATAAGGAACTGGAAGTAGGGCAACCCTAAATTAAAAAAAAAACAAACAAACCAACTCTGTATTTGCACAACAAGATCTCATTCTTGAAATCCATTCAGGTAAGTTTAATCCTTCTCCATGAAACTTTCTTATTCACAAGACAGTTTTGTCATTCCTCTCAATTAGTGTCAGTTCTTATCCTCATAGGCTTCAGCATGTTTCTAAAGTCAGATATCATTTCCTATGTGTGACTGATGAATTAACTGCCTTTTGTCTTAGAAGGAATCAATTCTCTTCTTTGATAACTCAAGATGTGTCTTTCAGTGTGAAGTGTCTTTTCTGATGAATCTTATATTTTATAGTAATCTGTACTTTAATGAAAATACTTGACACAGAAATCTAAATGAGTGAATGAATATAGCTCATGAATAGATTTTAATTAAAAACCAGGCATTATGGTAGGTAGCCTTTTTAGAATGGCCTGAGATGATTAATCTGGAAAATTTTCTTCTTAAACTACTATAAAGTGCCTTTAATCTCTTTGTGCCATTCCCTCTTTCCTGACTAGTACTGTGCTTCTGAAAACATTTCAAATTCTACAGAAAACACCCTAAATAAGAGATACCTGGAGATCTGGAGGAATGGGCTATTTTGGGAGAAAGGACCTTAGGTAAGGTCTCTCTCTATGAGCAAGGGCTTTGTCTAAGGTTCTGTCTTCCTTTGTACTTCTCAGTGAGGACATTCTGTGCTGAGTTTTAAGAGTTGGAACACCTAGATCATAATGGAAGAAGCACTGAATCCACACTATTAGTTCAATTGGTACAGTCTGGAGAATAATTTTCCTTATCCTTGTCTTCATCTGTGGAAACAGATGCAAAGTCATAGAAACCTACCCACAACTTACTATTTGGGAACAGATACACTATTGTTGAACAAGCTTACTTTAAATAAGCCAGCAATGAGAGCCTCCATTTGTTCACAATTGAGGGAATTTTTGAGTGGGTCCAGTATTCACATATTCACCAGGATAAGGCTTTCACACATTGTAACTGGATACTTACAATTAAATTGCATGTAATATGAATATACTTTAAAAAGTGTTTGGTGTCTTGACTGGTATTTTGAATTTTCTCTTTTCCTCATTTCTCATGCATGTCTGCTTTTAAACCCTGATTTTATACATTGTTGGTTAGGTTGATTGGTTTTTTTTAGTGAGATTCATTTCCCCACTAACTTAAAAATTGCCATAGTTAAGTTGCTTTTTGTTCAGAATTCTCAAATGAGGCCAGGTGCTTGAAAAATAAGCCTCCTACAAAGGATTTAATGTAATTAACAGAGTCAGATATGATAACACTGGGGAGACAAAGTCCACTGGTTAAACTGGTGCAGGCATTAGCCTGCTGGATTTCCAAAAGTTCTAAAGCTTGTGTCCTTATCACAGATGACTTTGGAAATGAATACTTGGATTTCAGTTTGTTGTTTTATATGGTAAGAAAATAGATTCTAGCTTTAAAATATATTGAAAGAAACTGGTCCATACTATGGCTAAAAAAAATCAGTTTGACTTTTCTTGGCACTTGGAGAAGATAGTTCTTTAAAATAGTTTAACAATTAAAAGGAAATGGTGCAATTTAAACCTATTTTTAAATCAATAGCAATATGTACCTCCATGTTTGATGTTTCTATAAAGGTATATCAAGAATTATTTTACATTTCATTGGTTTTATTTCCTTAGGCAGGGAGAAGCAGCTTGAGAATTCTGTAGATTTCTATAGAGTCAAGCCCTTTGCTTCTGTTCCCTTAGCGAATAATTTCTCCTTGGGAAAATATTATCAGCTTTCTTTAATCAGTTTGGCTGTATTTTATTCCTTTCCCTAGCATGCATTGGTATGTGTACTCCCTTTTAAAATTTTTTTTCTGTTTGCTATTCTCTTACTTGGTATTAAATACTGAATATTTCATTCTACTATTTTTCTTTTCCACTTTAATCTGTGAACAGACAGCAACCTGGAATGATTTAACATGGACTATGGCTTGTGATGGGATGGCAGCCTAAGGAAAGGGAAGCTGTATTCAATGAAAATTCTCTGTGTCTTACTGGTGGAGGCACATCATATTGGGGCTATGATCATTCAAGTGACTGAAACACTAAGTTGTGTTAGAGTAACTTGGTCTCTGGAAAATCAGATGAATAAGACTCTGGAATTTGTTCTCTTGCCTGGTGTGAGAGGTTGATTTTTTTCTGGATGGCAGGTGTCTTCCAAGCTACTCTATCACTTCCCCTTCTCTTGTGGATTGGGGACAGAAAATAAGATGGAAAACAACTAGTAGGTCAGGAAAGGCAGTTTACTAGAGCAAAAATGGAAGGTTGCACACACACATGCAAGGAAAAAAAAGTGGAATTTATTTTCTTCTTCCCATCCACAAGCCACCTCCCAGGAAGCAGGACTTCACCTAGGAAAAACTCTGCCCCAGTTCCAGTCACGGACAAGGCCAGCCAGCTGCTCACTCTTACGCTCAGTCATCAGCCCTAGCATGGCTGAGATCCTTTTGGCTGGGCAGCGTCTCCATTATTTCTGGTTGAAAGTGATGTTCCCAGCTTCTGAAACATTTTACCTTTCAGCTTTGGTAGGAAGGGATTTTTCTTGCTCTGATAGTGCAATATTACATTATACTTTTGTCTGATTTACTTACATGCATAAGGATTTTATTAAAAAAACCCATATTTGTTGAAGCCTTTTAATAATTTAACATCATACATATGATTTTGTAAATTCAAATAATTATTTTCATATTCTGTTATCAATTGTTTAGTGAATAAACTTGTAAAATATTGTCACGTAACTGGTGCCTGCATATACTTTTCATTTTAAAACTCTTCCATGTCTTGATTTGTCAAGAGGACTTATTCCTTATGCAGGCATGAGATGCATGTAGCCAAGGTTATTCTTTCCACTTGAAAATACCAAGCTTTGATGCAGTTGCCGGAGCTAAGAGACTTCTTAGTTTTCTTCATCACTACTCTTTATGTCCCACATCATAACCATAATCTGTTTATCTGAGGGTTAATTGGTTTTCACTTTCTCAGCAGCAATGTATGCTTTCAACACGTAAATTTCTACATAAATTGCTTTAGCAATATTGTATATTGCTTAGTTGCACTAGTGTATTCTTAAATTCTACATGCCTAGACAAATTGAAACTCTGAGGAAGACAAATATATACTTTGTCTAGACATTCTTTATACTTGGAAACAGAAATTGTTAACTGCTATATTTCATTTGCATCT
Organism: Bombycilla garrulus; assembly: GCA_013400315.1. NCBI lineage: Eukaryota > Metazoa > Chordata > Aves > Passeriformes > Bombycillidae > Bombycilla > Bombycilla garrulus. The sequence goes on from VXBU01002029.1 coordinate 18,450, forward strand.
CTGTGTGTTTATTGTGTATTGGATGGCACATGCATTCACACACAGATATCTACAAACTGAGAGGCGCAGTTTTTACCACTATTGACTTAAAATTTAAAGCAGAGGAATCCCAAAGACTTGGACGAAGGATTTTTCTGAATTTATAGATGGAAACTGAAGAACGGTGAAACATTTTTTTTGGACCACAAACACATCAGCTTTCTCAGGATGCATCCTTGGAGCTATTTAGGATGTGACAGGAACAGACAAGAGAGATGGTCCTTACACTGTAGCAAGGAATTGTAGTCGGAATAGAAGAATCAAGAAGGGAGAGTAAGAGGAGCATTCTGTCTTCTGAGTTTTCTACCAGAGTTTGAATTTTTTTGGGAGTTAAGACAGGAAAATACAGTTTGAACTTTCTCGAGTGTTTTGGCAATTGCCAGAAAAACAGTTATTGATAGTGAGAGGAAATGTCATTGTTGATTGAAAACTTTATCAGAGATACCATCAAATACGTAGCACAAACAGGCAATTGTATTGGAACAAGAAAATCTTGATTTAAAAAAAAGGGAAAAAAAGAAGGAAAAAAAACCCTGAAAGATCAGAAAAGAAAGGATTTGTGCTGGCACTGGAACTTTCTTTTCTGCTGCTGAATGGAATGCTTGTGAAGATGTACTGTCTTTCCTTTCAACAAATGCACCCTCAAAAAAATGCTGCATAAGTTCGAAAGAGTATTCGACCAATGTACTGAAAGATAAAGGCAACATGTCCAGAAGCAATGGTATATTCATAACAGCACTCATAAGGTTATAGAAGCATTTTATTTTCATGTGACTCCTACAATGAAGCTGATGTTTTCCTGAAGGAAGGAACTTAAGCTGGATGATAACCTTCTTGGCAGACACACAGAAGACAAAGACTGACCCAGGGTTGCTGTGAAATCTCTAAAAATTCCTGTTGAAGATATTGTACAACGTGCGTGTACACTGCTAAAAGGATAACGTATATATCTCAAGATTTATGTAGAGTTGTATTGCACCATTTCTCAATAACAAAATGAAATATATTACTAATGTACTAACAGCCAAAGAAGAATAAAATAAATTTGCATGGCAAGGTAGGTAGCAGAATGTGAATTGTCTGCGTGGCACTAAAGATTTGGGCTCAAAAATCTGATTGATAGTCATATTTTATGGATTTAATTTCCAGAAAATAATTTTATTTCTTTCTGGAGGTTTCTTTTCTGCCTGTTGGTAGCTTTCTTAATATGTTTGAAGAGTGAAAATAACTAAATAAGATGTTACGATAGAAATAAGCAGTTTTATTAATGAAAAAAAATAAAACCAGACAAAAAAATCCCTACTATATAGGAAGAAGAACCAGATAATACAGGAAAAAAGAGGAAAAATTAAATTTTAGAACTTAAAATAATTATTTATTTGCTGATAGAATTAAAGTAGGGAAAATGAATATAATCTGGTTTAATAAAATGAAATAATCTGAAAAATTGGTAATTCAAGCCTTTGTATTGAATTCTGTTCAGCTGTAATTGCTGGTGCAAAAAAAACCAAACCAAAGCAAATAATAAATAGAAGTATTAGCATGAGTCAAGGTTCTTACACACATTATTCTGTTTCTGGAGTGTTTGTGAATATCAGTCTGTTATTCCGTAATTAAATAGTTCTGTCTTTTTAATGCTCTATTACATTTCGTTATTGTTTAATTTTGTTATCTCTTTGAGACTGAATTATTTTTCCTCCAGTGATCAGTAAAAATATATCTGCATTATTCATGGATTTTATTATTTTTAAAAAAACTTCCCTGTGTTTAAGTCTTGTTTGCACACAAAAACGCAAGTGGTTTTTTCTGAGTTACAGAAATTAACTTCAAACCCTGATTTTTTTTAAATTGTGGCCTTTACCAGCTTTAATCGTATTTGTTAAATGATTGCACAATCTTTTACAGCTCCAAATTATTTTGTTAAGATTTCTTCATCTTCCAATCATTTTCCTGTTATTTTCACACCAGAAAAGGTGCTTTTCATTTAAAGCTGTGTTTACTTGTGGAGAGAAAAAAGAAGTATTCCAACTCCCTGTTATTTGGTAAATGTGGAAGGAAACCATCTTTGAAAGCCTGTTCTGGAAATTTAGCTTTCTTACTATTATAGGTGTTTTTTTCTCTGCCATCATCATTGCTGTTGTCATGCCAAATTAAATACTCCTTTTCTCCTGGACATAAAAAATTGTAAGTTCAGGAGATGACAAATTCATTTTTATAACTATGACTGGTAATTCAGGTCTTTGCTGGAGGCGGTTAACTCTGTGGTGATAGAGTCTGTTGCCAAACTGTGTTTTTCCCAAGTGCTGCCAGGAAACTACTCCATACATTGTAGAGGGTCCCATTCTGTCTTTGTTCAGCTCGTCAGGAATGTCTCTTTCTCCTCAACTTGTGTGATTACTCAAGGAGTGAAAATCTCCCATTTTACTCCCAGGTAGCTTGGAAGCATTCTACAATTCTGGTTCCTGTCTATTGTACAAAACTACTGGAAAGTAACATTCATGTGCTTGTTGCTAGATAAAAATCCTGTTGAAGGAATTATTTGAACTGTAAAGCAAGAGGAGCTGCAAGGAGGCCATGTTCTAAACACCGAGGTTCATATCACAGTACTATTTGTTATCTCTGTCCCTTCACAAGAATTTAAATATATTGATAATATTAGCGCCACATGTAAATAACTTATGTTGATTGTTCCTTGCTGAAGTTTCTGGAATGGACAAAATTTCCAGGAGTTTTTGTTTTACAATTTACAAGTTGTCATGTGGGGTTTTCTTCTGAATGTAAGGAACAGAGGATGGTAATAATGGAAATACTTGTTTGAAAGTAGCCCTCCTTCAAATTAATGCCTCAAGGACCATCTGCCAGAAGAGCTCTTATAAAATGTGAAGACTGGCTATTGTCGTTTTTCCACTGTTTTGCTTGACACTAGTGTTCTGTTATGTTTAATATTTCTCCCAGCTGTAAGATGAGGTAACTCCTCCTCACATCCATGTTATCCATAGCACCGCAGGTTACATCTCAATGATTCCTCCTGACAATATGCATCAAATCTTTGGTGATGTAAACCTTCTCTGAACATGTTAGCTCTTTCCTGCTGAATGACTGTTCCTGGTGCACTATGCTCATGTTCTGCATGTTAAATAACCTGAGACCTTTTGGTGCTGATCATTCACAGCTGTATTGCTTAGTTACAGTCTATGCTGCTATAGGTTCAAAGCAAAAAACAACAGAGAATAAATTTCCTGATAGCAATTTTGGCCAGCTGATGGCCAAATGTGTAGTTAAATTAAATTTCTCCAACAAAAGCAAATAAGTAAACAAATAATCTAACAAAACCTATCAAATATAACAATGATGTTAGAATGGGAACTTAATTAGCTTTTGTGTTATAACCATGATATGATGTGAGACTGGATCACACTGACTATTCATTTATAAATCTTTCAACCATAGTATGGAAAAGCAAATACTATCACCCTCAGTTCCTTTGACCCAGAGGAAGAATCCAGGACAGTAGTATCCAAGAACATGAGTGTATTTTCAACACTGTGTTTCATGGAAAAGAGCTTCAGTTTTCACAGGAGCTCTTGACTTTATATAGAATACTGGCATGAAATCTAGTGGAAGAAAAAAAAAAAGTTATTGTTCCCTAATGTCTTCCTGTAAAAAAGGTTTTGTATCCCCACTATGCCTATTGATTTGGAGAATAGCATAGTACTAGCCCATGTTGCACTGCATAGTTGCTGTTAAAAATGTTTACGTTTAGAAGGAGTACCTTCTTGCACATTTTAGTGTTGAGCATGATGCCCTGTCAGAGATCTGCTACAATTCTTTTGTTTGGTTATTAGCCAGATTGTTGGACTGCCTTTCCAATTTACTCTTGAAGCTCATGAGATATTTTCTGCAAAGTAAAAGCAGCTTTAAATAATTTGAAGCATGAGACTACTGTGTGTTCTCACAACTTGACTTACAAGGAAATGGTAAAAAAGAAAAAAAAAACACTGGCAATATGTTGCTGTTGCAAAAAGGACTCATTCAGATAATCCCATTTTCCCTAGAAGATCTACAGCTGCATAATTCACAATAGTTTACAGGAGTAGTGTCTAGGAAGATGCTAGGGGCTGAATTCTTTGCAGGAGTTTTATTCAGCACCCATAAATTACACTTTGCCTTTCTAATATACTGTCTCCTTGATTATAAAATCACAGCCCTGTTTTCTCCCAACAGAGATTCTCATGTTTCTCCATGAGGTTTCTTTGCCTGGGTCCTGCTGAATTCACCACTTGTCCTGTTCTGTCCAACCTCTACCTCACATTCCTTCCCTTTCCAACAAGACAAGAAGGAGATAGTTATTTTCCCATCTCTAATGCGCTCTGAGCAGAGTGATTATTGATCATAACTGGACTGTCAGTTTGTTTGCTTTGTGGAGATGTTCTGACAGATGCTTAGATGATTTGTCAGAAAAAGATGTAGATGTGTGACAATTTTGGCTGTAACAGCTTCACAGTGTTCATGAGAATTTGTAAGTTTTGCATCTGTTCCTCAAATCCTTCCTAGACTCAGATGGCTTTCATACGAATGTTTGCCACTTCAAAGCTAAGCTCATGCTTAGATGCATTTCCTGTTCAGGTCCTTAGTTAAGATACAGCAAAAGAGTCTAATAAATACATGGAGCTAGGATGAGGGCTTTTAATCATTTATTGATTGTAGGAAGCGAGCTATTTTCAATACAATTCTGTGTGCATAAAGATTTTGCTTAGGAGAGAATGATACTCCTGACATAGAAATCATTGATTGTTAACTAAACAGTGCTTGCAAAGTCTTTAAAATTTACTTGGGTAATTCTTTTCCATGAAATAGTTCTTAATACATGTGATTTTTCAATAGTCATTATTCTGATTTTTTTTTGTTTGCCTTAAAAAAAATAATATTTATTTAATTACATTAAAATTCATTTAATGAGCATGAAAACATATTGTATTTGACTTCAACAAGTAATATTATCTAAATATAATTATAAATTATTGATATTCCAATGTGTCCATTTTTATTATTTATTTGAAGATTGAATATCTTTTAAACTCAATAATATATTTTGTACAGTGTCATTATCCACATTAAGTTTTGATATTTAACATGAAAATAAAATCTCAGTTGCTCTCTATAGGCACCTCTGAAATGAACAGTTTGCTTCATGTTACCAAGGAAACAGATCTTTGCAAAGATATAAGGCCACTTTGATGTCGTTGCAAACCAGTAAAGTGGAAATCTTTAGTGTTTGTCAGCCTCTTGAGAGTAAGCAGTTTGCTCTAATCAAAATGAATATAAAATTATTCTGAGCATGTAGAAATGCAGTATTCTTGAAGCAAGCATGCTCACCAGTAACCACACATCTTTTTTTCAACAACGATTTGGGACCAAAAGAAATCTGATTACTCTTTATTGAAAGATACATAGATATGTAACCCTGCATATTCTTGAGCAGTTTTGTTCCTGAAAATTTAAATTGGCTCATGTATAACAAGTTGAAAATATATTATTCAATTCAGCTTCATATTGTGAATTGCTCAAGGGGATAAAACATGTTTATTTTTGGAACTCATGAACAATAAAATTATTGGAACACGGCAAGGGGGGCAGGTGGGGGACATCCAATGAATAACTCCTGCTGTTCGGGGCTATACTGTGAATTCAGAGAACAAATCCCTTTGTGTGAAATGGCCTCACAGGCATTTCTGCTTATGGGGTGAAATGACTGACTAAGTAACAAAAATAGTAGGAAAGATCTGCAGGGAAAAAATAAGTCTCATTTGAAATATAAAACTGCATCTCTGTGAATACGGAAGGTCAATTTCTGCTTATCTTTGCTTCAGAAGTTAAATACAACAGTAATAAAATCCCAGGCAAAGACAGGTAGCTGTTTAATGCTTTTCAAAATGATTCTCTGTCTCCAGGAGCTAGAAAGGAGTATCCATACACATATGTTAAATCAACATTTTGTCATTGGAAATGTGGTCAATAGAAACTAAGGAAAATTGGAAAAATTAGCATTATACTTTGACATCTCATTGAGACACTGAATCTTTCTGCTTGACTATTTTGCTTTCAATGGAAACACATGGATTTGTAAGGGGAGGGGAAGAGAACACCAAAGTTGGGAAGTACAAAAGTTGGAAATGAGTGAGGGAAAAGGAAAGTAAGAGAAAGAATATGGAAAAAAAATGCAAGGGAGAGCAGTGGAAACAATGAGGCTGTAAATGACATAGCCTGAAACCATCAGCTTCAAAAAATTGGGAGACAGGGCATGCGTTCACAGGGGAAGTGTAAATAAGAACCAAGCAGTATAGCACTGAAGTCAATTAAAGATGCTACCAAGTAGTGGAAGTGGAGAGCCCTTGCTTACCAAGAAAGATTGTACGTGATTGGTTTTTTGTTGTCATGTGCTCTCTTCACTTTCCAACCTCCTTGTTTATTTGTTGGACATAATGTAAAGATAGGACACTTAAACACTTATCACTTTGTTGAGTACATCCTGCTAAATAAACAACAGATTACCTATGTTTGTTTAGCAAACTGTAGACTTTTGGTTAATAATGAATTTCATCCATTCAGTGCCATCAGGAATGGGGTCATTGTGCATATTATCACAGTCTGACTTTACGGATAGCTTAATGTCAGCCCCAATACTGCTTAAAATCCTTAACTTCCTATTAAAACACTATTAAAAACATTTACTAGTTCATTTACACATACTCCAAAAGTGCAAGAATGTTATTGATAGGCCCTCTTACATTAACGATAAACCATTACATATATCTATATCTGTATCTATATTTCCTTTATATTCTTTCAATTATTATAGCTCCTGAAAAGTCCAGATAAATGACTTGTTAATATCTGATTAATTTATCTTTCTCAGATGGAACAACTATCATTTTCTAAAGGTATAATATAAAAAAACAAGCCATGAACCTACAAAACACATATAGATTTCATCTTAGCCATATACAATTGCACCTGTATACAGTTTTTCTACAAGACAGAGAAAAAACTACTGTCACTCTGCTTGGCACTGATAAAATAGCATTTTAAATACTGTGTGTCTGATTAGTCCATTTCAAGAGGTACAAAAACCTATGCTAATACATATAGGAAAATCTCTGGGTTTTTTAGCCAATAAAAACCAGTGCTCCAAAGATATATATTTATTCTTTATTGAAAAATTGGGAGTAAGAGATAAATGGCAAAGAAGGAGAATAAATATTCTCTAGGTCAATGATGACATAAAAATAGGAAGGAACTGTTGATTTAAAAAGATCTTAAGCTGTAAATCAGAAGGATGTTCAAATTATGAAAGGAAAAATTTCTAAGCTAGTTTTTCTACAAGCATAGTGGAAGAGACTAGATGATGAATTTTACAGTGTATCTTTGGTATTTTTCTTACCTGGATTGTGTACAATTGAAAGAAATGCTTTTTGAACTGTGCAATCACTTTCAGATTTTTATTCTTACTTAATATAAGAATCTGATTGGAAGGTGTGCCAGAAAATCGATGGATGATAGATACCAATCACATGAGAAACCAGGCTTTATAAATGCACATGCACACACAAAGTCTGCAATATCTACTGCCTATGATGCTGCCTAAGCATCAGATATACATAAACTGAGCTGGATACATAGAAATACGAATTCTGTCCTGTAAAGGCTCATGAACACCATGAGATTAATATGTACTGAATATTAAATACATAAATATTGGCTGGGTCTTACCCCAGTTTTAGCTGTTTAAAAATTAGGTATGCAGACTAAGTCATGGCTCTTTTTGAGCTCTGTGCAGTCAGCTCCGGCAGCATATACATATCACCTGCCTTATACACCTATTTTACAATAAGGTTAATTCTTTTCTCTTTATTGCAACCACTGCCTTAGCTGGCTGGCTTAAATTAAGTTTGTAATTTTAATTACTGCCATAAATTTGCAATTTCCCTTTGGATACTGTTAAAGGCATTTTTGCAAATCCCACATAGAATTTAGTGGCAACAGTTTATTTTTAGTAATGGTTACTCTGCTAGGTGTTCAGTTAATATACACAGTGGGACACAGTGAACTAGATTAAAGAAAATCTGTGTAGAGAATTAGAGATTCCAGCTGTATGGGATAATGAGGGGATTGACCTACGACTCCAGGCTACCTGGTGCAAGCAGCAGGTTAGCAACATCCAGGGATCAGCTGAAAACCTCCTGCTAATAAGGATGCAGGCCAGCAAAGATCCCTAAATAGCTTCACCCAAGGCATCAGGCAGTTGACCACTGACTTTGATGAGTAGAGTCTCTTGTGACATGAAGTCTATCACATGCATCTGTGCTAAGAAAAAGTGATTGGAAGAACTTGCCTCTGTTGGAATGACAACATATATCTAAAGTTCATGTTTCCACCTAATGCTGGGGGAAGTGCTAGGCACAGTGTTAGGAGCAATTCTTACAGCTCTGCCTCTCTTCTGCCGATAAAATTACTACCAGCCAGAGATGATAATACATGTGCACAAAACTATGGTACAAGGTATTTCATACTGATGTATAAAAATTACTTTTCTCATGGCTACAGTCATTATATTCTAAAGGGGAATACTGGTGATAATAAAGGGAAAACAACACTTGATAGGGCTTGTTTGCAGAAGAATTCCAGTCATATATGTGTCAATCACCAACCAGTACTTTTTGCTAAATACATATTGCAGAGAGCATTCAGTTTGCAGCTTCCACAGAGGTAAGTCCTAGCCCTACCACACTACCCACTACAAAGAAATTCCAGAATTCAAAAGTATTTCTTAACCAGCAACACTGAAGTCTGTGAATTTTAAATACAGAAAACAATGCCAATGCCAAGGTTCCTGCTGATTTAATAGCTCCATTATTCTCTATCTAGTAGTGTACTTTGCTTTTAATGTTATTGGGGTATGAAATACTTTTAACAGATATGATGTTCCACCAGACAGACTATCCTAGCTGGTGAAAAAACAAAATAGGAAATCTCAGTAATGTACCAGCAGGGCATCATGCCAGCACTTTTGATTCTTTCAGGGAATAATAAAAAGAAAGAAAGAAAAAAAAGTAAGGGGAGAATGGCAAAACTGTACTTGAAGTAGGAAGTAATATGCATTATATTAACCAAACTTTGTGCTGAAAGATTAATGTACAGAATGTCATGCAGAAAGAATCACATGACATTAAGAAATGAAATAACTGAAAGAAGATACATTTTAATAAGGATTAGTAGTAGTAGGAAATTTGAATAGAGTAATAATAAAAATGCAGTGCCTTTTGCATGAATATTTTTGTGCCAACAAGAATTTCTGATAAAAACCTCATCATAGGAAAGCCTCTTCATATTGATATCAAATAAAAGAGGGTATTTAATGTGACTAGCAACAAAGCTGAAACTACTGGTACAATGAGGACCAGAAAAGGAAAAAGGTAATCATAGAAATACAGTGTGAACAGAGAAGAATAAATTATACAGAAATGGAGATAAACTAGCCAAGAATAAAGATAAGCTAAAAAGACATGGCAGTTCTTAAGACAGTTGTATGGTTTCATCTTCTTCTATGGAAGGAGTAGAAAGCAATAAGAATGAAAAAAAGAACCAACCAAACAAGAAGATTGTCTTTACAGATAAGCTTTGTAAATTAATAATTTTATAGAGCAACATTCTGGAGAAAAAATTTACTAGATCTAAGGATTAAGGATATCCTTTCCAATCACACATTCATATTTTGAGAAAGTTGTAAAATATACTCTTGTATGTTAAAGATGACTGCATCTTTATTCAGCAATATGTGCACTGCACCTGGAGAATGTTGTGAAGGTAAGGTACCTGTGAATGAATCAAAGACAATTCACATGCCTTGTTTTTCAAAATGGGATCATAAAAACCTTGGGAACAAATTGCAAAAATTATTTTTGAAACTATTCCTAGGATATGGTCTATTTCTGCTGTAGTATATGAAGATTCCTATAACAAAAAACCCTAGCTTTGCTTAGCCAGAAGCCTTCTCCTTCCAGATGAATTCTCATCAACATCTAAAGGTAAGCTTAGACTTGTAAGGATGCACCGGATATAATAAACAATGGAGAAATGAGGGACTGAGCAGTATGGAACAGTGGCTGATTTTAGCTTTCTCTGCGGTGTTTCAACTACATCAAAAATCCTGAATCTTCTTGAAAGATTAGATGTTCCAGCAACAAAGGTCAGGCTTTTATTAAAATCACATATAATCACAGTTCAGTTGAATTGAAAAAAGCTAAATCTTACCTTGAAAAATTAGTAATTGAGCTATTGAGAAGGCTTGGATAATTCAGGAAAAGTTCACAAAGTAATAAAAATTGAGACACCTCTAAGTCAAGTTTGGTAAAGACGGCTTTCTTTCACTGTAAGTTATTTTACAAAGGTCATCATTTGACAAGGATTTGAAGTGAAAAAGTAAAATCTTAATAGCCTCATAACATATCCAACTGTGGTAGAAAGTACCTATTCCAAATTTTCAGAGGTGCAGTCCATTACCTATCCTATAGAGCGATCACTGCTTTGAGCACAGAAAGATACTAATCTATTAGAGAATATCCACCCGAAGGAGAGCAACAAAAATGGTGAAGGGCCTTGAGGGGAAGATGTATGAGGAGCAGATGAGGTCACTCAGTCTGTTCAGCCTGGATGACACTGAGGGGAGATCTCACCTTCCTCGTGAGGGGAAGAGGAGGAGCAGGCACTGATCTCTGTGGTGACCAGTGACAGGGCCCAAGATAATGGTGTAACTTTGTGTCAGGGGAGCTTTACATTGGATATTAGATAAAGGTTCTTGCCCTGGAGGGTGATTGGGCACTGGAACAGGCTCCTCAGGGAAGTGGTCACAGCACCATGTCTGTCTGAGTGCAAGAAGTCTTTGCACAATTCTCTCAGGCATATGGTGTGACTGTTAGTGATGGTCCTGTGCAGGGCCAAGATTTGGACTTGAAGATACTTGTGGGTCTCTTTTAACTCAGCCTTTTCTGTGGTCTCAAGATCTGGCAATTCAACAACTACACCAGGGCAGGATAATCCTGGCTGAAGTGTAAACCAAATGGAAACTACTGAGTTACAATTTTGAGGTTCTGCAAGAAATGTTAATGATAATTTGTCTTTAGAACTGTATATTTCTTGGTTTTGCTTGAACCTCTGACTTATCTTTGGCTTTTATGAGTATTAAACCAGTGCCATCTTCAATGCCATAGTGAAATATTATTTCATACTTAATACATTTCTGTGCAAAAATGGCAAAATTTATAAATTTTCTCTGCTTCTTCTATAACTCCCACAAGTCTGCTAGTGGGGGGCATATGAGTTGAGTACTGATGTCATGAGGTTGAGACCTAAAATCTAAAAGTCTGAAGATTTTACAGAATACTCTGCTTTAAATAGCTGCACTAGAAAGCTTTCAGTCATTCATCAGAGAGTTTTGGTATTGGATATTGAGGAATCATTTAAAAAAAAAGGACACAGTGAGAAATACAGGGCAAGTGTTGGCAGGACATAGCGGCAGAATTACCTATATGAAATTAGTGTTGACAGCTATCTTAGGAAGGCATGCTTATGTCCTGTTTTGAAATGTGTGTGGACAAACTGGTTCAACTCTGTATAAATATCATGGTGGGAAGTCAGGGGAAAATTCACTCTGAGCAGTGGAGGAGCATACCCTTTATATCTCTTCAGTCTTTTTCTCAGCACATTATAGCCTTAGTTCCCAGTATGTTCTTAGCTTGTCTCAGAGATAATTATGTACCTATAGAATACATGTATGCTAATAAGGACTAACAATAAAATCTCTGATAGAAACAAACCAACAGACCAAGGATGAGAGAGAAACAAACCAAGAGACCAATCTTTGTCTAAGTCAGCTGGCTGTTCTGAGCTGACCCATCCTGCTGGTCAGGTTACTGTGTTAGGTTGTTGTTGATATGAATGGTAGCTGAATAAAAATTTGTAGGGGCATCAGGAGGACTTCTCCCAGCTTTGTGGTTTGTTGTTGCTGTTGTTCGTTTGCTCGCTTGCTTGTTTTTCCTGACACACTTGAGATGTCTGGCTTTTTGTTTTAAATTATTGCAGTGAGTGAAAAGGCAAATAATTGAAATGCAGACTCATCAGCAAAGTCACAGTAGAAGGTGAATTAGACTGAAGATTTTTTTGCAAGTGCACTTTCTGGGCATTTTTGCTGGTAGGCAGTGTAGTGGAAGTTTGTTTTCACTAATCTTATTGCTCATCAATTCTGTTGTTTCTAGCAAGAAGACAAGTGAATTGTGGCTGATTTATAGATCTTTAGTAAGGCCTGAAGGTGCAACTTTTAATTTCTTTTCAGGTTCAGACATTGTCTTACAGCTTTGAAATGGTTACTGGTGCTGCCTAAAAGATTTTAAACAAAGTTGCTGACTCCCAAGATAAGTCCACTGCTGTTTTAAAGCACATTGTTTCCATGTCCATGTCCATGTCAAACTGATATCTGTTGTTAGAGTAATAGGAGAAAATAAAAAAAAAAAATAGTTGCAAATTTTGGAAGCTGTCACATTTATGCCAACATTAATTTTGATTTATTTACTTTTATTCTGGAAGCATCTCTATAAACAGTAGGAAGGAGAAGTCAGAAAAATGTCAGGTCCTATATAAAAAAAAAAAGAAAATAATTAAACGGGAGGAAGGAGATGAAAACAGCAATTTAAATGCCAGTACAAGTGACAAGCTTGTTAACCTGCACAGTCCATGAAAAATAAGAACAGTTGAGATGGGTGTAGAAGTGGAGGTGGAAGAAACTCAATCACCTTTTAGCAAAATTATAGAGAAGAAATCTTTACCTCCTCTTTACCAGGAGCTCTTTTCTGCTCTGACTACCTATGTGAGTGCAATACACATGTGCACCCTTGGATGAAACACTTCAGACAGCAGTGTTTAATGGTAGTCTAATCCAACCTTTTGGAGATGTCTTGCTTTTCCCATTCTGGGTTTAAATAGCTGTACTCCTTACAATGTTCAAGCTAGCTGGTTGAAAAGTTGTTTCAAGTATGACTACCGAACTGTTGTGACAGAAAAATCTTTACTAGAAGGATTCCCATTAGGAGCATTTGCAAGGAAGTTTCCTTTTAAAAAACATTAACTATTGCTTATAAACAAAGTAGTACACAAGTGGGAGGAAAAAGCAGAATACCTTCCTCTATCTCATTAATGGAGGAAAGTTAGAAGTGCATCTTTTTTTACTGTATGCCTTTTCAAAAAATCATAAGTGAGCTGAAAAAACACTTCTAAAGCGTCTGTGTACATGTCTCTGTGAACAGTAAGGCCAAAATTATAAGAACTATTTAACATTTAATATAAAGGTCAAGCATTAAAAAAGATAAAAAGCGCCCATATTATAGCTCAATAGGAATGTGCTAAGGAAGCCTGCTGCATTAGGTTTTCCATTACAAAGAAAATAAAAATTTCAGATCTAGTACTGTTCCCAACACATCTGCTGCAATACGAGCCTTTCCATTAATTTCAATGGGAATTGGATCTATCCTTCTACTCCCTAGGCCAAATAATGACACCAGTCAGTCTTTAAAACCATGATTTATTCTAAAAGCAGGCTGCAGAATGTCACCAATGAAGTATTCCTTTGTACTCAAACTAGTGTCTTTTCACATGGAAAATACAGAATTTGAAGTCGGAATCAGCATTGGACTCATACTTGTGTTAATGCTTCTCACTTCTAAAGATGTCAACTTTTAATTGGCCAGAGCATGCCACCGGAATGGGCAGCCAGACTCTCTGGTTGTAATTTAGGATAACATCTGTCTTTTCAACTTGCTTTGGCAAAGGAAGCATGCACAATTTTTTGTTATTCCAAAAACCCTTGAAGCATGAAGAACACAAAGTTCCAGTGAACTGGAACGTCTTCCTTCCACTGATGCTGTGAATAGTTGATTTCTTTTCTTATCTTTTTTCCCCCTCTATCATTCCCTGATTTATTTTTTTTCCTGTCTTTGGCAATTTTGGGTGAAGCTTTTATCACAGAATCACAAAACAAGCTAATTTGGAAGGGACTCTCAAGGAACATCCAATCCAATTGAATCTTAGCACTACAGAACACCATCCCGAAGGGTCATATCTGTGCCTGATGGTATTGTCTGAACACTTCTTGAACACGGTCTGGCTTGGTGCTGTGACCACTTACCTGGGGAGCCTAATCCAGTGCTCAACCACTCTCTGGGGGAAGAATATTTTTTTAATATTTAACCTAAACCTCCTTTGACAAAAATTCAGGCCATTCCCTCACTGTACAGAGTATAGAGAGGGATCAGTGCCTGCCCCTCCTTTTGCCTTCATGAGGAAGTTGTAACTCCAATGAGGTATCCCCTCAGTCTCCTCTTTTACAGGCTGAACAGACCAAGTGACCTCAGCCATTCCTCATTTGGCTTCCCTTCAAGATTCTCCATCATCTTTGCTGCCCTCCTTTGGATACCCTGTAGTTTAATGCCTTCTTTATACCGTGGCACCCGAAACTGCCCCCAGGATCTGAGGTGAGGCTGCCTCAGTGCAAAGCAGAGTGGGACAATCCCCTCCGTTGCATGAATGACAATGCTGTGCCTGATACCCCTCAGTTGGCCCCTCCATTGGCTCTCCTTGCTGCCAGGGCACTGCTGGCCCACATTCAACTCACCATTTACCAGGACCCCCAGGTCCCCTTCTACTGCACTGCTCTCCAAACTCTCATTTCCCAGTCTGTCTGTAGATCCAGGGTTGCCCCATCCCAGGTGCAGAACCTGGCACCTTCCCTTGTTGAACTTTGTATGATTGGTGATTGCCCAGTCCTCTAATTTGTTGAGGCCCCCCTGCAAGTACTTTCTGCCTTCAAAAGGAATCTAAAGCTCTCCTGCTTTCGTATCATCTTTGCAGTTGATCTAGTATCCCTTCCAGTCCTATATCCAAGTCATTTATGTTGAAGAGCACAGGGTTTGCTGAACCCCACTGGTGACAGGTCTTTGTTCTTACATCATTAAAATTTTAAAATTGAAATTTTAATAAAGTTGAAAATACTCTTTACTCCAAAAGTGGTGCTGACATGCATGTATAACATACTGAAATTACTGTTCAAGAAACCTGCTTGCATATTTTTGTGTGTGATGCTTTAAAACCACATGGTATTAGTTGGCTTCTAACATTTAGAGCTAAACAGACGTACTGAAGTGAAAAATGGTACTTAATACAAAAACAGAATGCAGATGACTGTTCAGCAAAGACCAGCCTAATTTTGGTGAGTTTTTCTAGCACAGGGTAAACAGAAGGGTTGAAGAGAGCAGAGGAGGAGGAGGTAAGATTGTCAGATATGCAATATCCCTGAAGAAAGGCAATTGTAAGGGAGCATGGAAAAGAGCAACTAGTTGTGCTGAGGTAGAGGTAATGCCGCCCAAACTGCTAGAAAGCCTGATCACGTTCAAAAGATATTTTGGGATGTGTTTTAGCTGCTTATCAGCCTCTCAGCTTCAACACTGGGCTGGTCTCAACATTGATTACCTGCATTGTTAAGGAGCAGCGGCCCCTCTAAAACCTAGAGAACATGAACAAATCCCTAAGTGAACAGGGATGACCAGAAAAGGTCTTCACCTTTCTACCAGCATAATTTGGATGTTATCCAGACCTTGTGAAGGTCATTTTCTATACACTGTTTTTTTACTAAAGAACTAAAGGTGGGAACAAACACCATGTACTTCCATCTGAGTTTGAGTTGGGGTATTTCAGGTGCGGTATTTCTGCCCTTAAAATATAGACCTCCAGAAGCAACCAAGGACAGTGTTCTTCATGGTATAATGTTATTACATGTGACATGTCTTTGACAGACCTCTTTTATGTGCTTTTGGCCTATGGCAATATGTTATGGAGGGAAGAATTCACTGACATATTCAGGAAAAGAAACCCAATGCATAAAAAATTGAAATGACAAGGTTGACCAGGTTATTTTGTAGCTTTTGTTGCATTATGCTAATAACTAAAAAAATGGTATGCTGCACCTAAAACTTCTTAGGATAAGCAATGCCTTTTAATCTCATATTCTCTTCAGTACATTTCAATATTTGCTTTGGAACCTTTCTTCTCTTCTCCCAGTAAGGTAAAATAAAGTGTTTTGTAGTTTGTTCACTAAATACCCCTCTCTGCAGTGTTGCATTTTGTGTCTTCTGTTAGCGTTGGCAGTTTTTTTTTGTTTGGTTTATTTGTTAGATTGGCTATTTGTTTATGTTACCAACCTGCCTTCTAAATCCAAAAAGGGAATCTACCATAGCAGCAACTTCCAGGACTATTTCTCTAGCAGGAAAAGTTCTTTGTTTTTGTGCATACCTACACACTTCTCCTCCTATGAGCCCATTGCAGTCACTACTGTGCTTTCTCTGTCTTCCCACTTCAGAGACCTCAGTCGGTCTTTCCTAAATAATGCTTGACTAAAAATGGAGGCATACCTGATCAGATCCTTCCCTAACGAGGTTTAATAAGTGAAGAGATTTTGTGACCACTTGAAGATGTTGACTACTGATGTGATTAGATCTTTGCTCTTTTATAGGAACTTCCTTTTTATCCCCTTTCTTTTTATTTGTTTGTTTTTAATAGACTATATAAAACCTTAAAATAGATCAGCCTAGATAAAACCACTATGAATGGATATTATTCACTGAATTCTATGGGCCACTTAAATAAGCTTGCTTAAATTATTGCTAAAAATTTAAAGTAAAAAGTTACTAGGGAAAAAAAAGGAATCTCCAAAAGCACATGCACAGAACCAGAGGTTCTGAAGATCTATTGAAAAAGATCTTACTTTTTTCTTAACAATATGAAAAATCCCTTCCATGCTACACATCATGGAACCAGCTAACTCACAACAAGCTTCTGAAGCATAAACACATGTTCCGTATTGGTCTTGTGCCTGTAAGGTTTTGTAAACAACTGTGTTTGATGTTTGCTGTTGCTTCTTTGATCTTGTAAAATCCACCATAGAGATATGAATATGTTCAGCAAAATCTGAGAATATTTATTTTCTAGTTGTGGCAGTCAGATTGCATCTTTAGAAATTTTTTTTCCCCACTAATGATGCATCATTTCAAGTGATGCATTCTAGATAAGGGAATCAAATTCACTTATGAAAGATTTTGCAGTTCAGAGGTAAGATCAATAATTTTTCAAGGCATCATGAAACAGCTGTACAGTGCAACTGCACACACAGTGGAAGGATTACTTTAAATAAAACTATAAAAAGTTTTGATCATTGTCAGAAAAATCTGTATATGTTTCAGAACAATCTGCATTCCTTTTCTGTGAAAAATAGACAATGCAGTGTATCTGTACTAAAATATCTGATCACTTAAAATATTTCATACTCACCTTTTGTACTCATGTATGGTCTGTCTCAACTTGTATTCTAGTCAATCAAGGAATTTTCTTTATATAAGATGGTTTTCTAACCTAAATGTTTTAGGTTCTTGTTTTCTAAGCATCCACTTCTGGTACAAATGGTAACACTAGTAAAGACATCTGGAAATTCACCTTTCTGTTATGCATAGGGTTGTATGTGTAGATAACACTCTGAAGGTAGAAGGAAGCATGCTGGCTGTTCAGCCTAACTGTGGAAATTTTTCAGGCTGTATGATCTCCTTCAGAAAACTTGAACTGAGCCTGTAATCTCTGTAGGAACATGATCTCTATCATGTTTCCCACAGCCTGCTGAGGAACTGATAGCAGGCAACCAGGGAGGGGAAGTGAGGTTGGAGCAGTAAGAAGAAGACTGTGGGAAGCAATCAGGGTATCACTCTTCCTGGACTTGTGGAAACACCAGGGTCTCTGTTGCAGGAATTGTAGCTGGAATTCATAGGTTGGATTTTTTCTGACTGAGCAAGAACTGTAGCACACTGAAATTTCTCTAGCTTTCACCCTTAAGTAGTACAGAGACTAGATACAATGTTAGGAAGACAAAGATAGCTTAGGTATATCTCAGCATAGTCTCCAAATGGAAGCCTAATTATTGATCTATATTTCTGAATCAAATTTTCATTAGTTCTTTCTGCTTAGAAGATAGAATTATATTTAAATATGCCACAAGTTTTCAACAAATGATATCAAATTTTCAGTCCTATCAAGCAGGAAAGTTTGATCCAATCCTTCTTAGATTAAAATTTTAGGATGCATATGAATGATTCCTATAAAATCTTTTGTTTGTTGCAAATTGAACAATGCATCTGCATATTAAGGTTATGCTTGAGGAGGCACCTTACCTAATTTAAAAGAAAAAAAAAANCAATGTGTTTGAACCTTCCCATTTGAGAGTTGACCAGAGGCTTCATCTAGTTTGAATGGTTTCTGCAATACAGCAGTGGAACTATTGGTGATTTTATGTGAGCTAATTATTAAAAAAGCATTCTATGTGACTCTTCTATGCAACGAAGAATAGTTTGAAGTAAACAATGGAGACATGAGTAGTGAAGGGCAACTCCCATCTCTGAGACAGAAGATTGTGAGAAATTAAGACCATAATAAAGAGAATGATTTGGAAATTGAAATCTAGAGTCTCTAAGCTTTTTTATGTAGTATTATATCTCAAAAATTTTCAGCAGTTTTTAGATGTCTATTTTTCATCAGTACATTTATTTTAAAAATGAGAAACAACTCAACTTCTAACTGGAATTCAAGCAGGATATGCCAGTGTTGGTCTGATACTTTTAACTTTGGTTTAAGTGCTCCTGATTTGAGGAATGGAAATAGACAGCAACGGTGAGCAGGATTTTGATTAAGCCACTGGAGCTTTCAAGCTTACAAGAATACAGTTACTCATGAAGGAGTGGGTAGGATTCAAATGGCATGATCACCACAAATTCCCTCCTAAGCTCTGGTGAGCATCTTCAGACTTAGAGAAAAAAAATACAACTATTCATATTATTCTTCATGGGAGATTTCACAACATATAGCTTAGCAGTAGTGTCTCAATCCTCTTTCTGAACACAGAACCTGCTCCTTCTGATACAGTGGCTTCCACTAACAAAATATTCCAAATATTGCCTTTAGATCAGGTGTTGTCAGCATAAGGTAACTGCATGAGGAGGGAGAATTACATTGAATAGAGATCAAATATGATGATGGGGTTAACTTTAAAAATTTATGTGGAGGATAAGGTGGGCATACTTTCATTGAGAATTATTAACTTAAATAAAAACTGACTACAGAATGAGGTAAAGATGTGGGTGATGGCAGCCAAGAGAGTTAAAAGTGGACGTCAATCATGTAATACTGAGTGTTTAGCTGTAAATATTTTGTTCCTATACACTGAATTGCAATGTGGGGGAAACTATCTGTAATGAAGAAATTTCTCTAGTGAATAATCTCTAGATTATACTAAACAGTGTTTTTTATGCAATGAGGCTGCAAGCAGCCTCTGGGAGCTCTTACCAACCTTTGTACACAATCATGCTCTCCTAAGAATGTCATCACCTTGGGCTGCTATCCAGCAGTTTGTGTGAGAATAACTTTGTGCTCTATTGAAGCAAGGAACTCTACAGAAACAGCAGAAATGTTTGGCAAAACTGTGCTGGAACATCCAAAGGGTGAAAACTGTGAAAATTTGACATGTTTACTAAATAGGTCTCCTCTTGTCTGAGTCAGAAAATCTGCCAACTGCCAGACCATATATGCACAGAGACTTCAAAGGTATTAATACTGTTAATTTCTCACTA
The DNA here is from genome assembly GCA_013400315.1 of Bombycilla garrulus. Classification (NCBI taxonomy): domain Eukaryota; kingdom Metazoa; phylum Chordata; class Aves; order Passeriformes; family Bombycillidae; genus Bombycilla; species Bombycilla garrulus. The sequence continues at coordinate 38,255 of VXBU01002029.1, forward strand.
AGCATGGAGATACCTGCAATTTGCCCAAAGAAAAATTATGGTAGGAAAACATTTAACCTTCACCTATGGTTCAGCAGCAGCTTTGGGGATCTGCTTTGATTTAGCAATGATCCAGCTCAATGCTTCCTAAGTTGGTGGTATCTAAACACACAAGATTTTAATTGTCTTGTGACAATATTTCTTTACATTGGTATTATAAACAAATGGAGGCTTAGAAATGCATGAGAATGTGTGGAGAAGCTTGGTAACTTTCATAGTATTTATGATTTAAGAGTATTTAAATTAGCAAGTAGATTTTCAATTTAATAAAATTATAATGCTTTATATTTAACTTAACAAGGGATATATTGTTTGTGTTAATGTCATAAAAATAATTTTGCAGTATATTTGTTGATATTACATATAAGTAGATAAAATATTAAGCATGTTTTAGTATTTTGAATGAAACAATGCAAGATGAACCTGCATGGAGATCACATAACTTGTGAAATGCAAAAAATTTAATATTTCTCAAATCAAGTCACCCCCAACACTTGCATGTAAGCAAGGAAGTGCCAATAAGGAACAATTATACAGAAATCCCCAAGACCCTCTCCAGGAACTCAACATGGTGAGGTGCCTTTTTAATATAGGCAGTGTGGGGAATAAACACACTGAGTTAAAGATCTGTGTGCAGTTGCAGGGCTATGGAATTTTTGGGATCATAAAGATACTGTGGGATGGCTCCCATGACCAGAATGTTGCTATAAAGTCCTAAAAGACATGGGCCAGCTCAATGGTAAATGAGGGGAGAGCAATGGATATTGACTACCTAGAATTCAGCAAGGTCTTCAACACTGTGGCTCACAGACAAGCTGTCAAAATATGAGCTGGATGAGGAGAGAGTGAGGTGAATGAAAATTACCTGAATATCTGAGTCCAGAGAGTGCTGGCACAAAGACTAGCCGGAAGCCAGTGACTAGTGGTGTATCCAGGGGTCAGTGTAGGGTTCAGTCCTGTTTAACATCTTTATCGTGGGCCTGCTGATGACACAGAGCTGGAATTAAAGGATGATAAACCAGAGGGTCATGCCACCATCCAGCAGGACCCTGACAGGCTGGGAGAAATGGGCTGAAAGGAACTTAATGTGCTTCAACCAGAAGTGTGAAGTCTTGCAGCTGGTAGGAAACAATGCTAGGCACCAATAAATTCTGGAGGGCATGCAGCTGGGAATCAGCTTCACAGAAAAGATACTGGCAGTCATGGTGGACAGTAGGCTTCACATCATCCAGCAATGTACTCTTACCACAAAAAAGGTGGAAGATATCTTGGGCTGCATTAAAAATAGAGTTGTCAGCAGGTTGAGAGTTGTGGTCCTTTCTTCCCCTCTACTGGGCATCCGTGAGGCCATACCTGGAGTTCTATGTTCAATTCTTGGCTCCCCAGTACAAGAGATACATGGACATACTGGAAAGAATCCAACAAAAGGCCACAAAAATGATGAAAAAGCTGAATCATCCTTCTTATCAGGAAAGACTGAGAGGTGGAAGAGTTTAGACTTGAGAAGAGAAGCCTCAGAGGGGAACTTAGTATTATGCACAGATAACCTGATAGGGGCATGCAAAGAGGACAAAGCTAAGCTCTTTTCAGTGGTGCCCAGTGGCAGGATAACAGGCAACAGACACAAATTACAAATAACACAGGATGATGGATGTTCCCACTGAACATCAAGAAGAACCTTTTTTACTCTGAGTACGACTGAGGACTTGCACAGGCTGCTCAGCGGGTTGTGAAGTCTCTGCCCTTGGAGACCTTCAAAAGCCACCTGAACTTGGGGATTTATACCTAGGTGGTGCTGCTTGAGCAAGGGGTTTTGACCACATGGACTCCTCAGATCTCCTAACTTCAGCGGATTCTGTGACGATACTGCATCATCACAATTTCAATGATAGTGTATGAGTTTTATGGGAGTAGAATGTCTGAAAATAAAGTGGGACCATTAAAATAGATTATAATGAACCAGTGATTGAGATGATTATAAATAGGACACTGGAAAGTTAAAGTAGTTTTTCTGTAAATGAGGTCTCTGAGGAATTTCGATGTTGCAAAGATGGATCTGTTGTGTGCATCATAAATACTGAAGTTCTAGTTTGTAAGAAATTAGTAGATTTTTGTCATAAAAACCATTTAACATACGGCTTGTTCTTTAGATCATGAAGGATACAGTATTTTGTCAGCTATTTTATTAACTTTTTTATTGTTTGGTGTGACAAAACCCATTACAAAATGCATTCAATTTCTCTCTTTTTATCTAGCAGATACTAAAAGAAAAAAATTAGTCCTTCAGAGTCCATGTAGATAATTAAACCTCTGTTCATCATAGACATTCACTCAAACACTGCAATTTTTTGTATTATAATGTTACTCTTTTTATAAATGCTTTGATATGCAGAGAAATACTTAACTACTGGCATCTGAGCTGCTATCCACTGACATGCTCAAACTCTGTAGGGTTTCTTACTTAGATTCTGAGACCACTTTATATCTCTCTGACAGCATGAAGTGGGCACATCACATTTGTATTCATTTTCAGGTTTATCACTGCCAAGTTGTTGAAAAGTTCTCTTAGTTTTGATCCACACTCAAAAGTTGTGCCAGGCATAAAAAATACTAATGGGAATCAGTTACAGTACAGATACCACCCTTTAATATTGGGCTGAATTTTGAGGGGAAAAAAAAGTATTGCAAGTCCAAGTGAACCACCTTATGTGAGGGACAAAGTATGTATATTGTGATAACAAGTTTGGGGATGCTTGAGGGCTTTTTTTTACTTTTGAAGCTTTGTTCTCTGTGAAATTCCTGAAAGAATACTGAAGCAAAATTGGTGAACATTGAACTATGCAGGCAGGGCAGGCTTGCAACCCTGCATATTTTATCTAGAAAGATATGGCTATGTTAGTTTGGTCTTCTATAAATATTTTATTAAATACTTGTGATTAGAAGAAAATTTCCCTGGGGATATTACCTTCTTAAAAAAGTGAGATACAATATATTGAACAGTAGGGCTCAGGCTTGTGAATAAACCATATAAACATTTATAGCTCAGATGGTAGAAACAGGGAAGAGTGTCTGAATTATTGAAGGCAATTAGGTATGATGTAAAGCATATTTCACATTCCCCAAATTGGAACAGGATCCGCATTTCGAATCATGAAAAGAAGGCTTGCTTAGAAAATATTGTAGCTCTATGAACTTTCACAGCAATTAGAAGTTGCACATTAGTAAAAAAATTCGGATGTAAGGAATCCAATTTTCATAATAACTTCATTCATTCAAATATAAGGGATAGGAGATAAAAAAAGACAAAAGTTATATCATTCAATAAGTATTTAAACAAACTTGGATGCTTGTCTCAGTAACAAAATGAAGATGCTCTAAAAAGGAAGAAAACCAAACGGAAACAGCCATATGATTTTGCCCTAGATCTTCCCAGATCTATTTATTTTACTGCTATGGTGTCTGTATTCCTATTCCTAATGAGATTTTAGCTTGTGCAAAGATTCTGGTATTGCTAGACTTTTCATCTGCTTTTTATTATCTGTTCAGTTATATCAAATTTCTGCTTCAAAGCAAATATACTTTACGCTCTCTATATAACTTTCTTCAGCATGTAGAAGAAATACATGTGAATGATTGATTATTTGAGGACCAAATATATGTCCCATTGTATGATTTCTAACCAGTTTTTAAGAGACTGAGTGCTTTTTGATGTTTGTGTTACTTAGAGCTCTGGGCAACACCCGTCACTGTTGTTCATAAGATGGATGGTTGTAACTGCTATTTTGTCTACTGTGTGCAGTTTCAGAGAGCCACTAATATAAATGTTGCATAGTTTATTGCTTCATGGAAAAATGAGCTTCTTAATGCAGCATAGCTCTGGTTATTCTTCATTACCTGAAATACTGTGGAAGAGCTTGTATGTCTAATGAGAATTATAGATTCAGTGCAGGGTGTACAAAATATAATTATCACTGTTTCCAGACTTAAAAGGGTCTTATTCATCATGTGCAAAAACTATTCAAGGAACATTAAGAAACCTTGTTCCTACTTATTACACTGAATGCATAGAAAAATGCATAATTAATGAAGGAAACCTAAATCTTCTCATTTCCATGGGTCTTTTTTGAACTACTGGTTTGACAGTGAATGAACATGAAGTTCAGTGTGACATAACCTTGTATCTATACACAACTGTTGTCTACTTTCCTCCTCCTGCTTCTGTCTATAGCCATGTACAATGGATGATAACAAATACAACTTTTTCTTCCATTTTGCTGTAATGTGGTAAATGAAGACTGTAGATCAGAATCTAGGTATCTTCTAAAAGTATAGAGATTGCATAACATTAGGAAAAATGTATAATATTTTGTCTACTGTTTAAGTGGAGTGGTTGATGTTCAAAGCTGGCTTTTACTTCATAGAAAAATGTATTAATTCAGAATCATCATGTCTATATGTATGTGCCTTACAACATGACCACTTCTCAGATAAGTAACAGATACTTATCATGTTATAGTTATAGAGTTATAGTTAGCATTATGCCTCTATCATAGACATTTTAGGAAAAATCCAAAGGACTTATGTATCTTTATATATTTTCATAGTAAAACGGTACAAGCAAAAAATGGAAAAAACTCATAGATATTAGATATATTTTGTTAAATATGTTTTGTTTTAATTACGTGCCAATCTTGGATTGAATGTGACACAAATTTCCATGTATTCAATCATAAGCAACAGATTTTCAGAAACACTAGGAAAAAAAGCCTAAAAATGTTTAGCTGGTTTCATAGTTCAACTTTAATGTGGCCTTTTCTCACTCAGGTTAAACTCCGTCTTTAAGAGATATTCTCTTAATTTGTTGGAGCTAATCTCTGAAATCAAAAGCTGTGTAACTGCTATATAATGCCAGAATGTGTGACTGTGTTGTTAGCACCCAGAGAAATTTACTGAGATTAACTTCCAAATTTACTTCCTTGGTACAGCAGAAGTGGCAGGAACAGGAGGAACTTTACTACATTATGCTAAGTGTCTCAAGTTTCTCATAGATTTAGAGATAATTTTCCTCTGATTCATATGAAAGAGCTAGGCAAATAGAATTAAAATGTCTTTACATGGAGGGTCTCTAGTAAATGAGAAAGAGGGAAGATTTTCTGCCCATTAGCTAAGGGAACCCAATACCTGGGACAGGAAAAGACCAGATGCCAGTCTAAAAATTTTTAATATAAAATTGATAGTGTAGTTAATATAATAATAGCAACAACAACAACAGTAATAATAATAATAATGGAGCTTAGATCTTATAACATATATGAATATTTATATTTACCCTGGAGATAAAGACTCAGATCTATCTTTCATTCATCTTTTACGATGAAGAGTGAAAAACCCACTGATTTCCTTGCCATGCTTCCTCCTGTCTCTTGCCATATGATCAGTGAATTATTCCATTGAGTGATGAATAGTTCATTGGCAAGGTTATTGTGAGGCCTACTCAGAATATTCTTTAACATGGTAATTGATTTGCTGTCCATGTAGACAAGTTCTAAATACCTCCAATGTCATGCATCAGCTGCCTCACTGCACTGACAAAAGTCAGGTGACACATAGGAATTTAAATCCTCTTCTAATTCAGTCTTTACATATTAAAATAATTAATAATAGCAGTATGAATTTTAAGGAAGTGAAAACAAATAAATATAACTGTGCTGAATTAGGGAATTTGTATGTGAATATGCTTTGAAGCTCTTCTCTCCTCAGATATGCAGTACACAGTACAGATTTATGAAAAACCTTGTAATCCATTACAGTCTGTCAGTAACCTCAATAATATGTTTACAGACCTTTTTTCCTTCAAGGCATTAAGGTCAAAATTTCATGG
>VXBU01002029.1:44190-55631 GCA_013400315.1 Bombycilla garrulus
TATTGAATGTGGTGGAGCTAGGAATGATCTGCATTAACCTCACTGAAGCCAGTAAATTCCCTTCTACATATACCGAGTAAGAAACAGAACTACTGCAACAGAAGAGATTAACGTGGATGATTGCATTATTTTTAAATGGATATAGGGTTTACACCCAAACTAATAGAGAAAAGATAGCATTTCTTTGTAGTTTGATTAATGAATCATACAAGCATGTGTACCTGTTTCGGTTTTCAAAGTCAACAGCGGAAGACTAACCAGAGGTATACTGGGGAGGGAGAGGGAGCGACAAAACAAACCAAAACCTTGGAGGTTTGTTACTCAGATCTATTCATTTATCCCTAGTTACAACAGAACCCTGTTCGCTGCTGTTCCTGGTACTTGCATCATAAAGCACTATAGAAGACATCTATTTAACAGCCTAATAAATGAGAATTTAGAAGTGAAATTGGATCTTTTTTTCCCTCCTGTAAGCAGAAAAAAATGCAAATTCAGATGATAAATCTAGAGAATGAAGTCACTTTACAGATGTGTTAAATCAAATTAAGAGCGCTTTTATAATATTGAGCAAATGGCAGCTGTACAAAATTACTCATTTTTAAGCTTCATCTATTACAGTTAATTTTGCTGACTTCAAATACTTAATTTACATTTGTTAAACTAGCTAAATAATGTAGGAGGTGGTACGAACTGTATGTTTGTTCATAGTAGAATTTATCATGTAGCTTAGGATACAAGTGTTTTGCCTACTTCATAATTTCCTTCTTTCCAGCTTTAATCAATGACATGGAATTGCTAAAAGGTATTTTAAAGACTTATTTTAGAGCTGGAAACTACTGTTAAAAGGACAATCAGATTGTGGTAAAAATATCTCAAAAAAGAACACAAACGTTAGTAGAAAGTTCAAGGCTGTCTTAACTCTTTTGCTTTCTGATACCTCAAAAATGGTGTCAGCTTCTTGACCCTATATTTTTCTTTGGACCATGCCCAATAGAATTTAAAAGTTTCACAACATCATTACTATTTATATGGCTGATGTTGAAACTAGGAGGATACATAATATTTCCGGGTTTTTTTTCTAATGATGCAAGCATATATTCATAATTTAGGATTTGTCATGATTAGTTTTGGACTCTGCAGGGAGTCAACCATATAGGTAGCAAGTAAGTTTCTCCTCTATTAGATTAAAAGTCATTTTGGTGCCAGAGTCTGCTGGGAATACTCAGGTGCTAACATTTTATTGACCTTAGTGAAAAAGGAAATGGTTTTTCAGATGTACTATTAGACCTGGTTTTCAGGATTGATTGGGGTATATAAATTGAAGAAAATGGCATTAAAAAAATAATGCTCTTAATATATAAACATAAATTCATGTCACAGATTTTTCTCTGCAAGAAATTTTCCAGCAAAAATACAGAGATTTAGTTATTGCTTAGCAGGGGGGAAAATAAAGGCACCCACTGAAGACAGGATGAATTACCTTGACATATTTGGGTAATGGCATGGAATAGTTACCACTTTTTTGAAGTCAATTTTGTAAATTGACTACCAGAATATTTTATATAAGAACACAGAGGTAGTTTATGAAGTTAGTAGGTCTCAGTCTTTCTGTTTCCAAATTGATTTTTCATTCTTTCCCCAATCCCTAATATTTTACTTCTTTAGTGACTGCCACCAAGCCCTTAGTTACTGTGTGACCATGCTACTGTTACAGCTTCAATATTACTCTTAAAGGGTGACTTCAGAAAACCTTGATGATGTGTAAAGTTAGTGCTGTTTTTACTTATGTGTAACACTTCTCTTGGTTCAGATTTCATCAGCCATCTTCATTTCTTCAACAAAATGGCTATCAAGAATTGGAACAGGCTGACCAGGGACATGGTGGAGACCCCTCCCCTGGAGTTATATAAAAGACGTAGAGATGTGGCCCTTAGTGATTTAGTGGTAGGTTTAGTTATGCCAGATTATGGTTGGTCTTGATGATCTTAAAGGTCTTTTCCAACACAAATTATTCTGTAATATTTATCCCACAGTTTGTCTCAGAAGGATCTTCTGCAATTCTGCATTTAGTTCTTGCATCAACTACAACTTTCATATTGTAATTATAACACTAATATAGCTATATATATTTTTAACATTAATAAATTTTGTGACATCATCAATCTTTATGCTTATTCTTTACTATTACAGACCATTTTTGTATGCTTTGAACAGTGCAGGACTCAGCAGGTGCTTGTCTGCATCTCTACTGTTGGCTTCCTCTTTAAAGAAATACTCCACCCACTACAAGTGACTATTTGCTTCCACTCTCATAGAATATTTTTATTTATACTAGGACTTTTTATGCCATGGCTGATTAGTTTTCCTAAAGACCCCCTAGTAGGTTATGCAAAGCAGATTGCCCACAGACTTGCTGATCACTTCAATGAAGGACAAGAGGTTGATAGAACAATAATTTCCTTTGAAGAACTTTTACTGGCTCTAGCAAAGAAACTTGTATTAATCTAGTTTGCTAATTCTCTCCATTTTAATGAAGTAGCAGTAGACAAAGTGAAGTGAATGCGAGGTTACCGCTAATCAACATGAAAACCTACTGTATGGTGTTAATTTAAATGGATCTTAGTTTAGTTACTGATAAACCATTAGAAATGTACAGGAGTTTAGAGGAGCAGGAGCAATTGATATACTGACAATGGAAGCTGACATGTCATCAGTCACTCTGAGTTAAACAGCAGAGCAAGAAAACATCACAGACAAAAAAATTCAAAAGTATGCGGAACTGAGACTTCATTTTTTGAGTTTTTCAACAGGCTTAAGCAGAACCGACTCAGACAAGTACTTCTGTAAAACTGGTAAATACTGGTAGAAAGAACTGTGGACTGAGATGTCACAACTTCTGCTCTTTTTTCCCCCCACAGAAGAAATTCGAAACTTACATTTATCTTGCAAAATAGGTGATTTCTTTATGTATTCTTTTTATCTAATCTACTTGCTGAATGCATGGCTACATGATGAACTTTAAGTTATTTGTAGTTTGCTCTCATGAGTGCTTCGTATCTCTGGGATTAATTTGAGTATCTTCTTCCTTTGTCTCTGTCTGGAGAGGATTCAACAAGCAATTTTCATGCATGTCAGTAAAATAGAGTTCTTGTGGGTAAGAATATCTGAGACATTTATTGAGTCAATATTGGGTGGGAGAATGAGAAAATATAATATTTGATTAATATTTGCATTTGCCTCTAAATTATTGTTTGTGAATCCTACATAGGAAATTGTAGTCTTACTTGCTGGGACTAATATTTGGAATCCTGGTAAATTGTTTATAGTACAGTAAGGCTCTCATGGATCCTGACTGGATGTTTTAAAGGCATCCTGAATATGAGTACAAAATAACATTACTGCTTATGTTGACAAACCTATACCGGACAATTTGAAATCTCTCAGTGTTTTTGTCTACTTCAGAATATTTATGTTACTGGCATGAAATTTCTGTGTATTTTCATCAATGTATTAAACACAAGGGAACACAAATTTGAAGACAAATTTATTGGAGAACAAAAGAAAGAGAAATATAATGTAATATTTCCAAGAAATGTGGATGCCATCTTTTTACAAAAATGTATTTACATGCTATATTTGATTCATTTATTTTGAAAAACAAGCCTCTGGAATTTTTGTGATATAAAAAGGGTGTAGGACTGCTGGTTTCAGATGGCAGTAAGAGATAAAAAAGACAAAGAGAAATTCAGACAATGGAGGAAGAAGTCTTTTCAATATTTGTGTTAAATAGAAAAAAATAAAAGTCATCTAAAATATAAATAGATGGTTAAATCTCCACAGAAAAGATATGTATTGTAATCAAAATTCTGATCTTTGCCAAAAAAATTTTATTAGGACAAATACCAGTAATGGTGTGACTTTTTAAAATAATTTAGTATAGTTGCATAAATGAGTTTTTGCATAAAAGTTCTCTTTTTATATTTTAATTTGAAAGCATGTATTTATAACCATACCTTACTTCATGAAAAGATTAAGCTACCTGTGTTTTTGCATTATTGCTAGGTTATCACCAGGAGCTGTCAGCACACATTAGCTGACACATTGATTATATCACTATGATAAGGAACAGTAAACCCTGGTTTGTGATGAGGAGTTTCTCATCCTACTCCTACATGCACAACCAAATGAAGGGAGTGCTGCAGTAGAGCAGAGCTTCACACCTGTCAGCCAGGCTCTGCCTGATCGTGGTCTCCTATATAGGCACTGTTACATTCAGGATAAGACTGCAAAAGCAGATCACAGAATTATGAATTACTGTAAATCTGAAATTTGAGGCTTGTAAAAATGTTTGAAGATGCTTGAAGTAATTTGTCAAATCAGTAACAACCAACCAAAGAATGGAAAAAATAAAGTTCCAGCCCCAGAAGGGGCAAATAGTGAGGAAAGAAGTAAAAATGGTGATTCAAACACATAAGTGGAGAGTTTTAAAATCAGGGAATCACAGAATGATTTGGGTTGGAAAGGACCTTAAAGATCATCAGGTTTCAAGCCCTCTGCCATGGGCAGGGACATCTGCCACTAGACCAGGTTGCTCAAAGCCCCATCCAACCTGGCCTTGAACACTTCTAGGGACTGAGCATCTAAAACTTCTTTGGACAACCTATGCCCATGCCTCATCACCCTCTGAATAAAGAATTTCTTCCTAATATCTAATCTAATCCTGTTCTCTCTCAGTTTTAAACCATTACTCCTTAACCTGCCTATATGAAATGTTCCTTTCCCTTCTTTTTATAAGACCCCTTAAGGTATTAGAAGGCCTCGTGACGTTTCCCTGAAGCCTTCTCTTCCCCAGGCTGAACAACTGCAGCTCTCTCAGCCAGCCTTCATAGAAGAGGTGCCACAGGTCTCTGTTTATCTTCATGTGTTCCTTTGCACCTGGTCAAAAAGGTCCTCATCTTTCTTGTGCTGAGGACAGCAGAGCTGGATACAACATTTCAGGTGCAGTCTCACAAGGGCAAGTGACAGATGGGATCTGTGTCACTGGAAGATGGATGCATTTCTTGCTCCCGCCTTAATGTAAAGCTGAAAAGTCCATTCTCTAGAGATGATAAACACTTTCCTGATAAAAAGAGGGATAGCACTGAATAGAAAGGAAGTAAAATTCAAAGATTTCAAGGAGAAGGGAAGGATGGAGTGTGAAAGGGAGGAAGAATAGACTTCTGAGAGAGAGGTACTGTTCTGTGAGGTGGGGTCTGGACCGACTGTGCACATCAGTTCAGACACTGCATTGATGCCTGCATAAAGCAATGTGAGGAGATCTCTCAGCTGCTTAAAGTAGAAGACTGTGGGGTCTAAAGGAATGTGAATCATCTGTGTTTCTGGATATCTAGTAACATTTACAAGAACATGATTGTGTATTGACCAATGGCCAGGCATTGGAAGTCTTTTAAAAATGGAGGTGTAAATGATGCAAAAAGCTAGCATTATAGGTTTAGTACAGAAAAATCATGTAACCTTATTCTAGTCAGGACTGTTGAAAAAAGATTGTTTTGAGTATTTTCAACATTGACAGAAAGAAGTTTCTCAGCCAGACAGGGAAGCCTGAAGAATTGTCAAAAAATATAGCTGTACAATTCCTGAGGTATGTCCAAGTTAGACTCTTGATAGGGAATTTCTGTAAGAAAACATGGCCCAAAATTGTTCATAAGAGCATAATTTTAAACCACTAACAATTCAAGAGTATCTAATTTAATCTAATTATTTAATAATTATCTAGGATTTGATGTTCACTACTGGTTTGTGCTGATTCTTAGTTGACCTGTTAGCATATGAATGAAAGTTGCTTTATTCTTATCTCAGAAATGTGATTTTTGTTTTGTTAAAAGAATTAAGAAGGAATTTTGCATACAGGCAAAACACTATGTATGAGGCAGAAAGTTGTTGCAGAATAAATGGAACTGGAAGGGGGAGAGAGGGAGCGGCACAGTTTGGAGTTCTGATTCTGATGAAGTTCAAGTTAATAAAAAATACCAGTTGACTTCAGTGCAACAAAAATCTGCTCTTTCAAAAAGGATACAATCAGGTAATTATGAATATTGAAGCTTTGTTTTATTGTTTGAAAATGGGATTGGAAAAAAATTCTAGAACACATTTTCATTTCAAACAACAATCTTTTTATTCCCTTTTTAAATACAATTTTGGGTTACTAAAATGAGCTGCTATTGACAACTTGGGAAATTGATGTGTGTACCTGGTATAAGCAGCTTGTAAGGTACTTTTTAAACTGCTACCTTTAAAGATCTTACGTATCATTCTTACAAGGTAAGCATTTGTAATGCTTAATAAGTGAGCATGAGTCAGTCACTGTGAGTAGTCAAGGAATCCATCATACTCGCTAGAGGCAGTTTCTGACTCCAAACAGCAAGGCTTGTGGTCTAAATCCTCTATAAAATGTAAGAATTTTAACACTATGAATTTAATACACTATATCTGTGTCTTGGTTTTGAAAGACAGGTGCCCGCCAAGGAAGGCAGGAGCTTCTCTTGGAATAGAAAATGTAAACCCCCTCCCTCCAAATCATCATCATTTCTAAAATTAAAGGGGCTCTCAGGCAAAGATATGAGGATAGGAATAACAGTTCTTTAATGTGTATAAACAAAATAAAGTAAAACAAAAACCATCAAACTACAACCTAATGGGAAAATTAGAACAAGATGCAGTATTAAACAAAACCAAAACCTGACAGTTAGAATACAACCTGACACCCTGTCAGTCAGGCTNAGGATGGTGTTATCTATGACTCATGGGGCAAGGCATTGATGGCCCATTAACAGAAGACAGTCCGGGGGAGGAGGTAAGGAAAACACTGCCCCTCCTGGTTTCAACAGCTCATGAAGATGGCGATAGAATACGGACTTTCTGGCATATTTTTACATTGTAACCTAGGACAATCTGCTGGTTCTTAAGAGAGAGAGATGAAGTACAAATAATCTAAAGGATTCCAGGCTGTCCGTCAGCTCCCTGCTTTTTGCACTGTTTTTACAGTCACTGCTTTCTGATTTAAGAAGGAATCTGACCTATTCTTAACATTTAATAAGTGCCAGATATTGTCATTATTTCTGCCAAGTAAGCTGACACAGTGTATGAACCCCTATACCGGTTTTCCAGCCGGGAGTAGATTGGTAGCACTTAACTTTTTTTGTAGGAATTAACCTTTCTTGATTTTGGCTTTGCACATTACACGGAAAATATAAAAAGGCAAAGCTGAGGGAACAGGATGGGGAGAACCAAAGCCCAGGCCTCTGTGGGAGCTTCGAATAAAAACACATTTGTGCTGGTTATTGTAGTGCATACAGAGTGCAGATAATTGGTTTTGGGTTGCAGGTCTCTGTGAAAAAGCTTATTTGCAATGTAATGTGTAATAGCATATACACAAAAAAATCTCCTAAATGGTTAATTAAAGACATTCTCAGTTAAAAATATCTATTTTAAAAAGTTATTTTCTATTGGAACCACATCATTAGCTTTCATTTTGGATCCATCCTACATCTGTTCAAGTTCAGAGATAGTTCACCTTCTCTTTTGAGACTGTGCTGGTACAAGAGACAGTGGAGTGCAGAGGGAAAGCAAAGACTTGGCTCTGCAGACCTTTCTACCACTTGTTAAAGCCTGTAAGAAGGAAATGCTGAGACTGACTTTGCAAAGCTTAAAACAAAGAATGTGCTAAGTATTCACTTGTATTGGTGTGAATGAATTCCTGACTGAACGAAGGAGATTGCCCAAGAGGGGATTAATTAACAAAAAAAGTTATGAATTTGACAAGAAAGTTGCTTTGTCACTGTAAAAGTCAAAATTCAGAATATTTTTTCTATAGAATCAGTTTTTCTAGAGTTCAATTTTGATCATGGTATTATAAAAAGAAGCAAATAATTGAATAAATTTTGCATTGTTCTTGGGATTCAGTAAGGGCTTTTTTTCTTTTTTACTCCACATATTTAGTCATAAGTTAAATTTGAAAAACTTGGGACTTAATTATTATCTGAGATTTTATGTGACTAAATTAAGTAAATTGAACTGTGTTCTACTGTAAAAAAATTATTAATTATTTTTAATTGTATTTGGTTTATATTATCAGTATTCATTCTATGCTGTTAGATTTTTTATAGTTAAGAATCATGTATTATTAACCCTGTTGCAATTGAAGAGTATTGTTATTGAAATGAAGCTGCTGACTTTGGTGTCATAATTTTCATGTCTAGAGGCAGCAGTACAAGCTTCACTAATATTTATTAAACATAAATAAATTGCAAAAAATGTAAGGCATTATTTAAATGAATAATTCTCTATTCTGTGCTTTGTAGGTGAAGCTGTGTAGGTTATAGCAGAAGGATTAACCTGATTACAAGAAAGCTTTTCTGGGAATGGCTGAGATAGAGCATCACTTTGTATTCAAGGATTGAACTTCTCTGTCCTCAACAACACTATGGAGAGAAAAAAAGGGAAGAACAAATTTGAAATAGTTGTCCTTTTTTTTTTTAGTGTGAAGGGGAGCTCTGTTCTGCTGAGCAGACCAACATATATGTTTGTCATACCATAATGTCTTCTTCAGTGTTTATTTCTTTTTGAAAGTTCAAGCTTTTGACATAACATTGGTGATGCTGAGCTCATTGTCCTAAATCAGACATAGAAAAGCTAAAAAAAAGATATTGCTGTCAATTATTTTCATCAGTTCAGTTTTTTGTCTTTTTTTTTGTTATTTAAAGATAGTGACTGCAGCAATTTCACATTGTTTTCAAATAATATGAATTTAGAGTTCTAAGTTAGCTAAACAATTCCATAAAATCTGCTCTGTGCTCTGTGCCTGTATTTTACACTTAGGTTAATGAATGAAACTGTTTTTTTTTGGTGAAGGTTCTGGAGCACCAGTTGCTTTTGTTTTCTGCTCTGCAACAACAGTCCTGGCTTTTCACACAATTATAGAAAAAAGATAGCAGCTAATCTGTTAAATTAAGACGTGCCTGCTGAAGAATATTAGAAAGATGTCTTCATGCTTTGAAGTGTTCATTGTGGATCCCTTTTCAAATGTGTTCTCTTGGAAGTCACTTTTCCTTGAAAACAGATAAATGCCACAGTTTATCCCATTTTAAGGGGTCACCTTGCCTTCTGGAATACAGAATGCATGCATATTTGAACAGTAAAATTTTCTAAGACTGTTTAATAAGATGCTTCCTTATTGCTACATCCTTTTCTCCCGGCTAAACAACCCCAACTCCCCAATATGGTCCTTGGGAGTCTTGTGGTCCAAACCTTTCACCAGCTTCATTGCTCTTCTTTGATCTGAAAGTGCTCAAACTGTGGATGTAAACCAATTGATGTAAACCAATGAGCGATGATGAGCTCTACATCACCCATCATGTACAAGAAAAAGATACATAGATAACCCTCTGTAGCTTTCTAAATGTTGATTCAAAATTACACTGAGTATCTAAAGTAATTGAAAGAATGAAAGTATCAGAAAAATTGGTTGGAAGCACTAAATGTTTTAAACACACAGACAGGTTAGAAAGGATAGATATACTTAGGTACTTGAATCAGGTAAAGAAAAAAACAAACAAGTGAGTGCATGGAGAATATGTGAATCACAAATGGCAAAGAGAAGGCAGGGTGATTAATAACTCCGATAGCTCAAGAACCAGTGAGTTCAAAATCAAATTATTATGTATCAGGCTTAAACCAGTAATAAGATGAAGTATTTTTCACCTGATGTGTCATTTAAATTTTTTGTCAGAGAATGTTGTGAAGCTCAAAAATATGAACTCAAAAAAGGGATTAAACAAACCCACAGGCAGGATACATCAGGCATTAAACAGCTATGAAACATGATGCTTTGAATACAGCCTCTAGCTCATGTCAAAAACTGAGGAAAACCTAACCCAGGAAAACATAACCAAGGAAAACTCTCTGCTTGCTGTTTCCCACTCATTCTTTATCAAGTGCATAAAGATTTCTGGTACATAATGACAACATTTTTGTTGAAACTTTATATATAGGCAGTTGCTGAGTTAACTATACCTGCAGAGAAAAATATAACTGAAGAGCCAAAAGTGGCATGATGAGGAATAGTAGTAACAATAATTTTGCCCATTTGATCTCATTCTGGTGGAGGTGGAAGACAGAAAAGCTGCAGCTTTTATTCTGGGGCTTGCTGTTGTAGACCTCCAGTGTACATGCTAGACTCTTCAGGAATAAAGTTACTACCTCTCAAGAATGAGGTTTTCTGACACTGACCAGGAATGCATAGAGCTACCACCTGAACAGATAACATGGATTTTAAGAAATTCTTCCTTGAAATAGTATTTAATTATAGGAATGTTATTTGCTTTATTATGAAGTTAGGACTGCTTACAAGACCTTACAGCTTCCCAGGAACTTTGCCTATTGAGGAGCAAGCCCATGCCTCTTCTTCCAGTTGATGTGACTATCATATCCATCTATTTCATGGTTATCTCCATGATTTTTGCTGAGCCAATCTAACCATCTGCATTGTTAATGGGTTTCCTTCTGGCACCTATGGAGAGTAATAATGCAGAGTACCACTAAACTTGCTTTTGTCCATAGAATAAAATACTTTTTGAGGTAATTTCAAAGAAAATACATAAGATTCTGGATAAATAATGAATATCCAGTCGCATATTGTATTTCTTAGGCTTGCTATCCCCCTCAAGTCAATCATGATTAAGATATGAATTTGAGTTGAGCTCTGTGATTTATTGAGGATCAAAGTATCTCCTACTTTCAGCAAACCAATCATTTTAGCCTTATTTTTCTACATGGCAGACCTTCTGAATGACTTAGTTTCTCTAATCATGTTGAGAGAACTTCTCTTGAAGTCTGAGAATCCAGCTACTGCATTTGAATTTTTTGATGTATGCATTTTTTTTTTGAGTCTCTGTCATGGTTTGACACCGGCCAAAGGCCAGTGCACCCATGAAAAAATATTTTTCTCAATTTCTGCTGTGAGGTAGGACCAAAAAAGGAGCACAGTCACCCAACTTAAAGCATAGAGAAGAAACTTTATTAACTAACACTAAAAAGAAGAAAAAAAAAAACAGAAACCAGAAGGAAACTTTCAAAACATCCATCCTCCCCCCACCTACAGTTCACTCTCCCACCAAAACCACATGAAAAGACAAAACCTAGGATTTTCAGTCAATCCACCCCTTGAACAATCATTTCCCCAACCCAACAGGAAGAGCAGAGTCCCTCCTGACTTTGCCATAGATCCCCCCACAAGAATACCAGTCCTCTTGTGGCCACACACTTCACAAATGGCTCGCCCGTGTCTTGCCATTGTGCAACATCGCCCCCCATGGGACAGTCCTCTCACAACTGCTCATGGGCTGTATCAGCTTTTAGGGTGCAGTTTAAGAATGTCTTTTTCC
>VXBU01002030.1:0-11287 GCA_013400315.1 Bombycilla garrulus
GAATCATCTCCCTTGACCTGCTGCCCACAATCTTTTAACACAGCCCTGGACATGTTTGGCTTTCAAGGCTGCCAGTTCACTTTGCTGGGTCGTATCAAGTGTTTCATCATCCAGCATCCCAATACTTCTACCTAATGGCTCTCAATCCATGCTCTACCAGCCTGTGTTTCTGTTGTACTTGGAATTGCCCTGACCCAGGTGCAGGACCTTGCACTTGGCCCTGTGGACCTTCATGAGATCCACACAGCCCCCTCTGTGTGACATCTCCTCACATCCCCTCCCTGCAGTGTGTCCATCACAAAGCTTGGTGTCATCAGCAGATTTGCTGAGGGTGCTCTGATCCCACTGTCCATGTCACTGACAAAGGTGTTTAGCAGGGCCAGTTCCCACAATAGCACTGGAGCAATCTGCTTGTCCCTGGTCTCCACCTGGGACAATCAAGCCATTGACCACAACCCTCGGAATGTGACTGTCCTGCCTGTCAAATCGGTGTCTCCCATTTAGAGAGAGGGTATTGTGTGGCATAGAAGTCAAGGACTCCTCTCAGAGCTCCTGGATCCCAGACTGTGGTTCTGTTCCCACTGTCAGCACATCTTTCTGTTTGAGTGCACTATCCAAATCTTGGGTTGAAATCCTGTGGTCTGTTTGTCTCAACTTTCCATTTCATTCCCTTTTGTCATTTTGTAACTTCTGTGTAACCTTACCTGCAGAACTCTGCAACCCATCTAACTCCTTGGACTATGACTAGAAACAGATCCCCTTGAAGAAAGTCCTCAGGCAAAAAATCCAATTAAAAGCCTCCGCTTTCTTACTGAAATCTCTACAGGTTTTCTGCAGTTTACCTCTGAGATACAGTTCTAAATTGTCTGTGCACGATCACTTCCTATTTTCTTTTTGAATATGCTTCCTTCCTTTCTTCCTTTGCAGACCGTCCAAGCCATTCACGTTTCTTCCTTGTGTTTTCTGCCACCTGTATCTTGCTAACTTCCCCTCTTCTTTCAAACTGCATTGTATGCCATATTTGGTTTAGGTTGCTCTTTCCACTTGTTACTAGACCTGTACCTTTCAATACTGGAAATTCCCCCAGGGCCTGATTGCTGCAGCCCAGGCTACCTCCAGTTTTGGTGTCTCTTATAAATTCCTCCACATTAGTGAGGAACAAGTAAAAAAAATGCTTCTCCTCTTGTCTCTCATCATCTGGACTAGAAACTTACCCTCAATGCCCTCATGTATTTCCCTGGACTGCTTACAGTTGGCTGTGCCATTTTCCCAGCAAACATCCATGTGGCTAAAGTCTACTATTGGGATTGTGGCCTCCAAATGTGATTCTTCCTGCAGCTGAAGAAAGAGCTTTTCATCAACCTCCCCTCCTTGATCAGGTAATGTGTAGTGGACACCAACCACAAGATTTCTGTTGTTGGCTTAATCTCTAACTTCTGTCCATAAGTTCTTGACTTGCACATTGCTTTACTTCAAAACCAGCTTTTTGCAATCAGTCTCATTTTTGGCATGGAGGAAAATTCCCTCCCAACTCTCTTTTATCCTGTTCTTTTTGAATAGTTTGTAGCCATCAGTCACCGGATTCCAATTGTGCAATTCATCCCAGCAAGTTTCTGTGGTAGCAGTCAGGTCATGGTTATGTCTCATCTTCTGTTAAGAGGTTCATACCAGCTGGATTCTTTTCTGGATTTTTAATCTCCTGCATGAGTTCAATGCAAAGTCACAAATATGTGAGCTTTGGAGGCTCTTACATAAACAACATTCAACTAATATTACCTTCGCGTTTGCTTAACATTTTCCATTTCTCTGGATCTGTTGGATTTATCAAGCCTGAAGGATCTGTAGTAGCTTAAGTTAGTTCCTCATTTTATTTCTTTTCTTTGTTTCTTTTAATTCCTCACAGTTATTTCCTTGTTTTATTTCTTTCTTGTATTTTCTGCTTCATCAGTTGTCGCTGATCTTGCTTTGGAGTGAAAGTGTTCAGCTGAAACTCTCACTATGGGCAGTTTTACATCTGCCTGAGCTCACCAGTTTTGTCTGTTTCAGAACTGTGCGCCACTGGTTCCACTTACAGCTTGGCACTTAGTGCACTGTTACCTCTGGGGCTTATCTGACATTCTTGGAGTCCCAGGATGTGGTGCTGCTTTGGCCCTAGCACTTCCCTTGAATTTTCATACTCTACATTGAAAATAATCTGCCACTGTCTTTGTGTAGTGTCATTTCCTCTCAGAATACATTTCTGGTACGTTAGTGTTCTGGCTCACCTTTCCAAGCTTGAATTCACTGATCATCAGATTGACTTTTACATTGTGGGAAATTATGTGTTCAATATCTGATATCAGAGACTCATTCATTATCATATGCAAAAAAAAAAAAAAAGAGAAAAAAAAACACAAAAACCTCACATCCCCCAAAACACCATATCAAGCTAGTAAATATGAAGTGCAGAAAACTAACAGTCTTCCACTGTGAACAAACAGTCCATATCTGCTTAGAGCACACTGACAGTATTTTCTTTCTGCTAGTTTAACTTCTTTTGAACTTAATTGAAAGGTAGGTGATCAAACCTTTAGGGACAGCATTTAGGATCAGTTGTTAAATGTTTAACTATTTCCAAGATGCTACCTTCTTGATGTATTTTAAAGATATAAAAAGTTCTATATTCTTCAGTTTGTTTCTAAAGAGTTGCAAGGTTGTGTTGCACAAAAACTAAGTGTTGCATCAACATAAGTCTTCTGAACATGAAGAAGAATATAATTTTTGAGAGCTTTTTCCTCCAGAGATAGTTTACATATTTTATATCAAAATAATGGTACTGAAATACATTCTCATAGTAAAAGGGAACTGGCTATAGCTTGTTAACATGACTATATGATTTGATATTTGTACCCTGTTTTGCAGAGCACTGAATTTTCCTAACTTAGTAATCCTTGGAACTCTTGTTTTTTCTGCATTTTGTTTGTTTGTTTTATTAGAAACCTCCCCTGTTTGGGAATTACTGCTTTACAGTTTGAATCCTGAAAACTGTATTAATAGTGTAGTGATGCTGCTTGGCTTTCTGCATAAATACCTTGGCATATTCTCACAAAATTCCGTTTTTTCTTACTTGAACACAATAGGAGTGAAAGTGGGACTTTCTGGGGCTAACAGAATTTGTCCAATACAGGACTTCCTTGAATAGATTTTTAGTTGTTAAAGATCAAGGAAATTTACTTATATTGTAACCTCCCAAAAAGATACAGCTATTTTCGCTCAACACAGTATACTGCTATAGTTGGTAGGCTCATTCTTTCTCAGAAAGCCAAGGCAAAGACTGAAACAAACAAAACTGAGTTTTCTCTTTGATCACCTGGTTGCTCTTCTATCTTAAAAATATATTTTCTTTCCAGTTGCTTTTTGTTAAAACAGATGTAATGGGATTTTGTGGGACACTGACGGTATACAAAGAGAACCTTCTTTACAGTGAAGCTTAAGTGATTATGGAGTAGGACTCAATTACTGAATTGCAGAACAGCTGGCAAGGACTAGTAGATAAAGCTCTTTGTCTTGTGTTACAAGGAGACAAGTGGGCTGACAGTTATCTCTGTGTAGCCTTTGGACATACAGACCTCATAACAAAGGTTTAAATCAGTGCTCAGGAACCTTGAAGTTTCCCCTGATTTTTGCTGTCATGTCATTGAAATCCAGTGCAAACTAACCCAAAGTCTGGTACTAGTCAAAGCCCAGGGAGTGCAATGGTTCATCGTAAGCTCATGCCACATTCCTCAAATGCAGTGTAAAAAATAATTGAAAATAAAAGTTCTCTTCCCTAGATTTGAAGCAAAGTTTTTCAGATTATTTTGGATGGAGACAGAGGGGCGTATTTTGCTGATAATCTGATGTATTTGGCATGGATGTAATTCACTCCCAAAGCATATTTCCAGGTACATTATCTTTCTCTTTGAACTTGCAATATAATCATTCCTGAAAAGGCCCATTGTGGTTTAGTGAATTTAAGACTATTGCCATAAGGGACGCATTTTAAAGCAGCAGCATCAGGGTTGTTTATTTCATAAAAATGCTATGTGCAGCTGTAATAATCCTGCTCCACATTTCCCTTTTAATAGGACAATCTCTCTGTGTGCATTTATGTGAGCACATCTGAATTGATATTATGAATGTACTAGGTATCCTGTTGTGAAAAATGTCAAAGATGGAAAAAAGAAAAACAACCCTGGCTCAGCCATTTCAGTTTTATTTTATCTGCATATTTTTACATTCCATGCTCTTTCCCCTGTTTTTTTCCTTTTTTTTTAAGTTGGCGAATGCTTTAGTATATACACAACAAAACCCAGGAAAATTTGTTAGTTATGTGTAGTCCTTTGGTCAAGGTGGTACACTCAGACAGCTAACGTGCATTATTTAGACAACTAATATCAGTATTTGGAGAATATGTCCTTTTATAGGCTAATAAATAAAATATATATTTACAGATCTTTATTGTCCTAAAACTTCACATGATTGTATTTTTTTCCAGTCTAAAGTCTCTGTGTAGATAGACAATTACTGTGCTCTGAGCCATGTATCATAGATAATTTTACACAAAACACGTAATGATGGTTATTAATGAATAAGTATGAGGATTTAATGATGTATTGAGGCCAAAATGTAAAGGGCATGATTTTCTTTTATACTAGAGTTGCTTTGTTGTCCTGAGGCAAAAGAAAAGGCTCTCAAGAAAATGTGAAAGAGAATTACATAAGAAATAGGAAGGAGGATTAGCCTAGCTGGTTTCTTCAGCTACCTTTAAATCACAGTAAAAACAAGTCCTTTTTTCAGTTGTGAAAATTGTCTTTAGCTTATCAGATAGCAGCCTTTGAAAATATGTCAAGGAAGTCAATGAAATTTAATGTGATGGTGAGAATTACATTCTCCAAGGCAGGTTAGGTATTTTATATCAGATTTTCTAATTGACAAGAACCATGGGCTATAATTTTAGTGTTTTAAGTGGAACCGATTAGTGATGGTTAGAATCTGGCAGTTCATTCATAGCTCTGTGTTAAGAAAACCTAAAGAGGAAATAAATTTCCCAATAGGAAATAAATATCATTGGTCAAAGTATTTCTTTATTGTATATTGAGTGCTATGACCTGCTAATTTGGAAGATCATCTCTGTCAAGGGGTGGAAGAGTTTCCCTGTGGATGAGTGGAATTCCCTCCTCCTACTAAAAGCAGAAATACAAAAAGTGCATTTTAATGCTGCAGTAGGAGGATGTCAGCTGCAGAAACACTGACACAGATTTGCAAATGCTTTTTACATATTCCAGGCATCCTTTTTTAAGGTAGTAACTCGCTTTGCTAGTCAAGAAGATATTCTTGTCAGAAATACTGTAAATATGTTCCAGTTAAGCTATTTTAGGGAAATGAATTGGAGTCTGCATCAAACCTGTTCTGTAAATGCCTTTGTCTTCTTTATTGTTTAAACTCCCCGAATCACAGGTCGTGTAAGAAGAAGAAAGTTTTGCTATAGAGATTAAAAATTGGATTTAGTCCTCATTATTTACATTAAAGTTCCATGAGACTGTGAGACTTTTCTTCTTATGATATGAAGGATGACTAAATGGACCAACCCAAAGCAAATCTGGAATCACACAAAAAAACAGCAGAGCCTTACTAAAGAGTTTGCTCCTGAATGGTGGGCTTTTGGGATGTGGATGAATAGCACCATTTAAATAGAAGTGATGCAAGAGAACAGGGCATCCTCAGCAGCATTTGTCACCTGCAGATAGCCACAGTCCTGCTTCAGTTATCTTTCTCCCTGTGACACAGCAAGTATCTTTCTTGGAGTTTTGAAACAAATTTCTGGTTCACCAGGACTTTTGGTGAAGAAATACCCTTCAAGTCCTTTCACCCCATGCAGTTTTCTTCTGAAAGTGGCTGGCAGGAAGGGGACAAATGGAAGCAGAAAAAGTGTGGTCTTTCAAGGGAACCTAGGCAACCTAGGCAATCTAGTATCAACCAAGACCCAATCCACTTGTGAGTAGAGGGAAGGTAGCAAAAAAAAAGGAGTGGGTGGCACAAAAATGCTTTTGGAAGCTCTGTCCCACAGCAGAAAACATGGGAGCTCCCAAGGCACTGCTGTCTGGCCCACTGCACTCCTCTAGCTCTTCAGGAAATGTGGAGCCTGATCACTAAAACACACTCAAAATCTCTTGGTCTAAATCTTACATGACCTGTGAGACAGTTTCTTTCTGACTGAGAGGAATAATTGGCATTTATTGGTGTCCAGGATACAGAAAGGATGCCTGTGTCCCCTGCAGGTTAAGGGTGTGTTCGTGAGACACCCGTGACCTACAGGAGAGTCTTTATCTTAAATTATTACTTCAGAATGTGTCACTGTACGCTCTCCTGCTCTGAATTGGTTGTCATATCTAACAAAAAAAAAAAAAAAGCATCAGTTAATTTATTGAGAAAAATTAATTTCTGTTCTGTTACTGAAAATTGTTTGATGAATGACAGTAATCAGAGGCATATTATTGCTGGTACAGTCAGCATGTGTTAGTGGGGAAGTATCTGAAGATAGCATTTTCTCCTTCCATGCATTACAGAGGGAACGTGTCTCTCTGTGGGCATAATTCAAGCACAGAGCACCAAGAGTAACCTCTGGATGTTTCATTTACAGAATAAATATATATTCAAATTGTAACTTACATTCTAAAAAAATTGTAGATGATTTTGACTACATTTAGGGTTTCTGCTTGGGATGCCAATACTTCTAGCAAGTGTTCCTCTTCTGTCCTTTGTTATGCATGACATCATGCATCTGAGGGAGACAACTAAATTTTTCCCCACCCACCAGCTGCATTTTGAAGTTATCAGCAAGGCAGTATAATTAGTTAACTTGAATTAACATTCTGTTTGCCTTGTTATGCTGTGAATTGGAGCCCAATAGAGAGTGCAAGGTAGCCTCAACTCCTCTACAGTACCAGAAGAACAGATGCACTCAGTCAATGTACTGCAATGCAGGGTAGCAGCTTGTCAGAAAGACTTCAGACGATTTTGCTTTTTAAAAAAAAAAAAAAGAGGAGCATGTCAGGGCTGATCCAGTTTTTAATGGATTTTTTTTGCATAGTTTCAACGTTCGCTGGATAATGATCTGAATACGAAGAGTTGATACCACAGGGCTATACTGAAGTACAGTATTTGAATAAACTGTTTGGGTTTTTTTTTTTTAACATAATTACCTGCCTTCAAAACTGAGATCACAGCTTTGTACAATATATGGTAGAATTTCTAGTTCACTTTAAAGCTCCAGAGATCAGTTAGAAATCCTTTCTGGCTTTTCATTATCCAAGTACAAAATATATCAAATATTGATGAACTTCTTGAAACATTGTGATCTGTCATTACATAATTTTAATTAAAAAACCTACTCTAAAAATAAATATATTTTTTTATATTGGCTACAGCTAAAGCTGTTCTCATGCAGTTTTTGCCGTCATTCTTGCAAATACTATTTATGTCTTCCTGTATCACATAAATTAAGCTTTGATGAGGGTCTAATTCTGCAAAATTCTTGCTGCTCTTTCCATGCATGAAATTCAAATATACTTGCAGTTCCCAAATGCAAAACTTCATTGCTGTTATATGACACACATCCTCATTCAGAGGCAAATTAGTTTTTTTATTTGCTGAGGTAAAAAAGGAGTGAGAGAGCAGAAATGTAGCTGAGCTTTTGTCTGTTTCCTTGAATAAGTGAGTCTCTTGTCCTCTGTATGTGTGACAACTTGACATAGAAGGTGATGACTAATTTTGCAAAATTTCAAGATTATAACTTAGAATGGCAGACCTGGCTGAAAGACGTTGTGAAAGTTCAGTTTGAAATTCTGAAATACATATTCATTGCAAAGATGCTTACAAGCCTGCAAGCGTTTGCATTCATTTATCTGCTACTTAAAAAACTAGATAGTACTAGATGCTCAAGTGTTCACCTTTCAGCATTTAAATGTCTTCGTCATGAGCTTTATTAGGTTTTCTTAACCATGACCACTATCTTTTTTTTTTCCTGAGCATCTGTCTAATACAACTGGGAAGGTATTTATAGTTCAAAGCAGGGAAGCAGAAGATTGAAGGCTGTCCCTCAGTAACTAAATACAGACTGCAGTGTCCAAGGGAAAAATGAAAAGCTTGGTTATTTTCCAGAAATCTTAGTAGCAGCATTCTTTTCAGGCAATATTCCCACTGAAATCAATGTACTAAATTAATATTGAATAGATTCAAATTTTTCTTCACAACTGTATTATTCAATACAGAAGCATCTCAGTTCTTCTTAAGAGCTTTTATTTGCTACTACCTCAAGGTGTATGCCATTTGTTTTCTTTAGCTATTCATAAAACTTCAGGTTGTGTCTTCTCTAATTTTGACACAGTAAATGCTAGAGCACTTGATAAAGCATTATAGATCATTGTAAGCAATGAAAAAAAAAAAAAAAGAAAATAAAAACATTACATTTCCAAAATGCTTGTATAAAATAGTGTGGGATTACATAAAACACTAGTTAAGACTGTGCAGCAGAAGTGTAATGTCAGGAGACTGAAATGTCGGCAAAATAAATGTATTTTGGACACAAATGGACAGTCTTTGCTTGCCAGCTGTCTCAGCCTGATCAGATTAAAAAGTGGTAGAGTGATCTCTGCAGCACTTTGATGAGGGATGTGAAGGAGGATGAGGCAGAGTTCATAAGTATTTTGACAGGTAGCATTGCTGTGACACTTTCCTATGAGAAGGTGTCTTGGTGCTGGGGACAAGAGGCTCTCTGGCACTTCACAGTCTTGCACTGTACATGTATTTGCTGCATTTAGTCTGGCAAAATATTGGATTTCAGAAGTCATGCTGTAGCCATAAGTGTGTTGTTAAGTGTGCTAAAACCTGCAGAGTGACTTAGACAAATTAGAGAAATAAGCAGTCACCAGCCATGTAGGGCTCAATGAGGGAAGTGCTGGATGCTGCACCCAGGATGGGGAATGAGATGTCTGTATGGACAGACTGGGAGAGCAGCAGCATGGAAAGGGACCTGGGGGTCCTGGTCGATAGCAAGTTGGGTATGAGTCAGCAGTGCCCTGGCAGCCAGGAGGGCCAACCCTGTCCTGGGGAACATCAGGCCCAGCATCACCAGCCAGGCAAGGGAGGGGATTGTCCTGCTCTGCTCTGGCCTAGGGCAGTCTCTCCACCAGTCATGGGGGCAGTTTTGGGCGCCACAGTATAAGAAAAACATTGAGTAATCAGAGGTGTCCAAAGGAGGAGGTAGTGAAGGGCCTCAAGGCAAGCCATATGAGAAGTGGCTGAGGGCTGTTCAGCCTGGAGGAGACTGAGGAGGAACCTCAATGAAGTTATGAGTGAGGGGAAGAGGAGAGGCAGACACTGATCTCTTCTCTGTGGTGATCAGTGACAGGACTCAAGTAAATGGCCTAAAGCAGAGTCAGAGGATGTTACGGTTAAATATCAGAAATATATTTTTTGTACCCAGAGCATGAAAATATTCCCATGCATATTTCGGCACTGAACAGGCTCCCCAGGGCNGAAAAACATTGAGTAATCAGAGGTGTCCAAAGGAGGAGGTAGTGAAGGGCCTCAAGGCAAGCCATATGAGAAGTGGCTGAGGGCTGTTCAGCCTGGAGGAGACTGAGGAGGAACCTCAATGAAGTTATGAGTGAGGGGAAGAGGAGAGGCAGACACTGATCTCTTCTCTGTGGTGATCAGTGACAGGACTCAAGTAAATGGCCTAAAGCAGAGTCAGAGGATGTTACGGTTAAATATCAGAAATATATTTTTTGTACCCAGAGCATGAAAATATTCCCATGCATATTTCGGCACTGAACAGGCTCCCCAGGGCAGTTGTCACAGCACCAAGCCTGACAGAGTTCAAGCAGTGTTTGGACAATGCCCTCAGAAACATGATATGCCTCTGTGGATGGTCTTGTGTGAGGCCAGGGATTGGATTCAATGATCCTTGAGGGTCCCTTCCAAATGAGGATATTCTGTGATTCTATGATTCAGTGAATCAATGGTTCTGTGATTCTCCTTTAAGCCTAGGGCATAATTTTTCAAGGTGAGCTGCCTGAGTTATGACTCCTGGTTTAGTGCCCCTAGCATACCTCTTTTCTTTGGTATCTGGTAGTTTGTGCCATGGTGTCCTCAAAGGTGGCTTTTATTGCTGCATGTAGCCAGCAGGAACTTTGGGTGCACCATTATGGGACAATACACTCATAACTGGTCATCACAATATACTTCTATACTGTTCAAAAATCATGCCCTGAATGTGTTTGGGAACTGCTGAACTGGCATTGACTGGAGGAGACAAGGAAGGATTTATAGGCCACAGTGTGGAAGACCATATGCTCCTGGGTGCAGCCATAGGGTCATGATCCCTTCTGTCTGTGCTGCTCTGCCAAGTGCCACCTGTGCTACAGTGCTCTCCAGGTTCCGTTGGAGATGGCTCATGCAGAGCAACCACATGAGTTGCTTTGCATTATTCTCAAATGTACAGAAGAAAGGAGGAGACTTTGCTCCCTAATACTCAAAAATTTGGGCCAGCAGACACTTGTGGAAATTCAAATCAAGAAAACTTGTGCCCTTCCAAGGGTTTTAAAAGTAAAAAAGGGTATCTTTTATCTCAAAACTGTGTTGTGATAGCTGAAAGGATAAAAAACCTACACTGTTTAAGAAGTCATTAAATAGATGGCTTAATGTTTATCATGCATTTAAAAATTAGTACAATTCTGCAGTTTCAGAAATGTGATTTCAGAGTAACT
Source organism: Bombycilla garrulus (assembly GCA_013400315.1). NCBI lineage: Eukaryota > Metazoa > Chordata > Aves > Passeriformes > Bombycillidae > Bombycilla > Bombycilla garrulus. Next base: position 10,791 of record VXBU01002030.1, read on the forward strand.
AAAAGCAATCTAGTGCATTTTTACATCTCTTCATGTGTGTACACAGGAGAGAGCAGTAAAACATCAACATTGAGAGGGTGGAAACTGATGTTTCATTCACTTAAATATATACTTTCTTGGGACATGGGGAAAGTGTTGTCCTCCAGCTGTGCATCTCTCAGGTCTGCCAGGAGTGGGTACAGTTTGGGTAGTTTTTGTGAAGGGATTTTGTTATGTGTTACTGCTGCTTCCTGTTAGTATCAAATGGAGATAATGTAACATCACAACAAAACCTGAAAGCTGAAGAAGGTGTTTCTATCAGTTGTGCACTTAAAATGACTTTGGAACCAAAGTATTTTTCTATTTGGGCCTTCTGTGCTGGTTTGAGATTGATTGACATTTTGTTGGGCAGGAAATAGCCACCCCTGGAAGTGAGGTGTGCCTGTGGATTTCCCATGGGCGCAGTGCAACACCAATTGTGGGCCAAATTTAAAGACAGACAGGGAAGTGAGCCAATC
>VXBU01002030.1:12534-29501 GCA_013400315.1 Bombycilla garrulus
TTTTTCAGAATAGGAAATTTGAGATTAAAAGTTGTGATGCAATTTTGACCAGAGCTGAATATAGTTATGGGTTGCTTTAGCCGAGGCTCATGCAAATATTTGGGTTTTTTTATTTTTCAGTGCCAAAATTCAACAGTTTATTTAAAAGTTGGTTGTCCTTTCTGCATCCCTGGATTTTTAGCTCCACCATTGACCTTCTCCTAATATCCCAGAGAAAAGTAAAAGACTGTGACGGTGATTGTTAGAGACAAATACCAAGAAAATTAGTGGTAAAATAAAACACTCATAACAAACTGTAGCACAGTTTTTCCTTGGCGTGAGACGATTTAGAAATAGTTCATAGAATTGAAAAGCACGATTGGATACAAATGTATCACATGCATTGCTATGTATTATTTTGCATGTGACTGTAATGTTCTGTTCATTACATCTATGCCCGTTTTGTCTGCATATTTGGAAGTGCTTTCCCATACAAAATGAAATAATTTGGTTTTAATAGAGTGTAGGTGAAAATACAAAATTTTGGTTCCTGGAACTTTATTGTTGATATTGGTCTGGTTGGTCTTAAAAGAGGAATTTAGATAGATTGTTCTTATATTTGTAATGATTTAAAAAAAAAATTGAATCAAATCCATGCATGTTTTAACTGCATTGATTTCAGTCTGCTTCTCCATAGTTTGCTTTGGCATATTAAGTCCAGGCAGTGCACTGTGTTTTTATACACTGGACAAATAGAACTCTGCAGGTGTAGGAGAGAAATCATACTGTCCTTATCAGAAACAGTCATTTGGTGAGCATCATCAAGAAAAGGAAGAATCCACTGTGCTAAAACCTGTAAAATGTTTTAGCTGCAAGCAATGAAAATGAAAGATAGAGAGCACATTCCTATTACATCTCTTGTAAAAGTGGCAGAAAGTTAAATGGTTACTAATAACCCATTGGTCATTATCATATTTCTGAGCACTCAGACGTGTGTGAGGTGAAAACTTTTCTTTTTTGAGAACAGGAGGAATGAAGCACACAAGAGAGGAGGAACATGTGTATATTATTTGTCTTTGACTGTCCTCTAACCTTCCCACATATCCACTATACTGTAGAGTGCATCAGTCGTCAATATTGGATTTCCTTAAAAGGTCACTGAAAATGCATTCTGGATTTGAAATGTAGGTTGTATTAGCTTTGGATGACTGTGTTACCTTATTTTCAGAAATGGTAAGGAGGAGAAAAATATAATCTTCCTATTAATCCTCATGTGAAATATATTATCCTCGGTTGTGGATAAGTGGGCAGTCATCAGCCCAGTGCTGCCAAAAAGGCAGAGAGGAATGCATTGATTTAATCTGTTGGTTTGGATCTATTATTTTGGATTTTTCCATTTCTCTTACTATTTATTATTTTGTATTTTTCTCCAGTCTGTCGCTATAGGACACGAAAGAACACAGACACACACCGCAGCTCAGGTGATCAGAAGAGAGGAGAAGAAGGTTTATTTTTTCTGACTTCAGTATTTATAGTTTTCCAAAAGTGACAGTGGATTGGACGGTGGCAGTGCCACCTCTCCAAAGACACTGGACAGACAAACAGTCCATCAGTTTTTCTCCTCCTCTATGAAGGAATGCAGAAAAAACGAGCTGTTTACAGAAAGTGTGTGAGAAAGTTCTTCACAAATATGTAACATCAGAAGGCTTAGAAAGTCTTACAAAAATCAGGGCGACACCAGTCAAGAACTGATTTCTTCCTCCATTATTCCTGTGTTGTGTTCAGTCATGGGATTTGTTGGAGGCCTCTTGTTTTCTCAGCTTTTCCTCTATCGCCATCACCTCCCTCCACTCTATCTGTTCCACTGTTTTTCTTTCCCAACAACTACTTTCCCACAATGACGCATTTCTCTCTAAACAGCTCTCAGAAGAGCTGCCCCTTTAGCCTGTTCCTGAGGGAAGGAGGAGAGGAGGGGCTGGGTGCAGCTGCCCAGGGAGAGCTGCAGTACTCTGTGCCTGTCTTTTCCCCTCTATTCTGCTCTCATCTGCTCCTGTAAAGCAGAAGGGAGAGGCACAGGCAATGCTGCCAGCATCAGGAGCAACTACTGGGCTTCTGCCCAAAAAGAGACACCTGCAGACCTTGTTAAATTTCTGGGAATGGGCTGATTGGACAGGTGACTCTAAATTTTTCTTACTCTGGAAATTATGTTGTAGCCGTGGTGTCTCAGTGGAGTGTTAAATCACTTCACAGTAAGAGATTTCTACATTTCAATGTCAAATCAAATGGCTCAATCCACTGAATGGCAGATGTATTTTAGTCAGCAGTGCTTTTATGAAAAAACACTTTTAAGATTTCTCTTCCTGTCAAAGCTCCTAGCCTGAATGTGGGTGAGGGAACCAGATCCCTTTTGCATAGGAAAGAGCTTCTGAGGGGCTGGAGGAGCAAAGGTGGCCAAGGCCAGGTGTGGGGATGAGCACTGCCTCCCCCAGCGTGAGAGCCGGTGAGCAGTGACACAACAGAACTCCCCTTCAGGACAAAAGAGAGGATGCAATTCCTTGGGCCATGAGCAGCAGCTTAATCCCTGCCAGGGGACCTCCTGCAGCATGTGGCCCAGCTCCTGCCTGCCATTAATCAGCCTCTTGGTGCTTCCTCGCCTTGTGCGATGCTTTCCACACCTCTCCTCTGGGATGCTGGGCTGCCCACTGGGTAGAGGGCGGCAGCTTCCAGAGAGCATCCAGCATCCAGCTTTTGGGAGCCTGGATGCCTGCCATTTGGGCAGTTCTTTTGGCTCTGAAGTGGAGGAAATCGAGGAGAGAACAGAAAATAAAAGGAAAAAACAAAAACAAAACAAACCAAACAGTAAAACCAAACACAAATATTTCAGGGGGAAAAATGCAGAGAGATGTCTAAGCTGAAAATAAAGACAGCTTCATTATTCATTATAAATTTAATTATTTATTTGTTTGTTGTCATGCTCATTAGAGTGTTGATCCATCACAACTCCCCTCTCAGCACCAGGCACTGATGTGGGCTGTGGGAGGAGCACTGCTGGTTTGGAGGTGAGAGCTGGTCTGCACCAACCCCCCCATGCCAAACCAGGGGGGAGGAGATCTGCTGAGGTGCCTCAGCACTTCTGTTTGGTAAAACCCTTCAGGAATATACTCACGGGGTTTCTGTGATAGATGTTTTCAATATTGAGAACTGTAGCACAAGGCATTTTTTTTCCCTCAGGAGATAAAAAAGGGACTTTCTTCCAATTTTCTGTGCTTTTGTGCATCTTTCCTATTAGGTGCTCCTAGAAAAATAAACATGAATTAGCTTGTAGTAAAACTATAATTTGCATATTTGTAAAAGATATACATGAAGTGTTGTCTGGCAGTAAGGAATGCCTTTTAAGCAGTAGCATTTTGAAAGCAGGGGGAACACCTGTAGCCCATCTCCTATTCCTCATGGTGAAGGTCATGACATGGAGATTGGACTTTCTGATGTTGGCAGCACCTGTGGCATAGATGGACCCCCATCCACACTATCAGCTGAGAGACCTGCCATATCCAGAGCCTCACACCTGTTGTGTAGAGGCACCTGAGGAGGGAAGGCAGATACCTGGAGAGGGCTCACTTGCCACCCTGAGCATAGACTTGCCTCTATTCTCTTCGTTACTGTAAGTTACTGCCTTCTCTCTGGTTGGGGGTGGGTCTACAGGGCATGGGATACAGGGTCTTGAAGGCTTTTTTTCTCACACATGTTCCTATTTCTGTTTCAGAGTGGGAACAGTATGGCTGCAGCAGCTTTTTCTCAGACTCCCTGATGTTTCTTAACCTGTCCACTTCCCTTCAAGGCTCTGCCATCATCTACTTGGTCACACACCTCACAGAAGTGTCCTTGCTCTGCCAGCTCCTGTGGACTAGGGGTGCAATACATCAGCAACAGCAAAAGCAACCATGCCTGAAAGCAGTGACAAAGGACACTGTCCAGCACAGGACAACTTCTCACTGCTGAGGTCATCCCTGTTCTGAGCTCAACACTCTGTACTGTGTCTCACCAGCTTATTGATAAAATTTTTTTGGCAGAAGAGGTTTCATAAAGCATATTACAGCACAAACCACCATAAAAAAGATTTTGAACAGTATCAACAGACCACAAATAAAAGCCCTGACAGGGTTTCCTTCCCTAAGACATGCACATACACGCACACTAAACATGTCTCAGTGTTAGTGGGGTTGAAATGACAAAGTGGTGTGTTATTTCTGCTTTAAGATTGAATACAGGTCAAGTGGCTTGCTGAGTTCAGGCAGTTTCAGGTTTCTACATAATTGAAAACCACTGTACTTTAAAAAACAAAACTAATCTAGGAACCTTGATGTGCTTTTTTCAGTTTGGGGTTTTTTTTCCTTCTTTTTTTTCATTACCATTTCATAACAAGTGCTGGAAAATAAGCACTTTCCCCCTTTCAATACTGAAGCTGCTGCAAAATGCTGCTGTCTAACAATAATTTAACCTTAAAAACAATTACAACTTTCTGCTGTAATTTTGGGGACTTCAACATGATCATCTGATCTCCAAGGACAGAAAGAGTGATTACTATTCAAGGAAAAAAAATAGTCCAGTCCTATTTTAATTAGAAAGATGCTGTGTTTGTTCTTGAAATTACTTCAAAGTTTGAATTTAAGATTAAATTATTTCCTTTAATCAAACTTATAAAACATTTACGTTATTAGTGTGAATACCTAAAAGGGACTAAAATAAATTCTTTTACTTGTTCCAAACCTTTGCTGATGACTGGAATGTGTTTTGTTTCCCTTATTACTTTTGTTTATTTACAGTATTTAACTCACAGGTCCTGTAACATGAGTTTTGTATTAAAAAACACCTCCTAATCTCATACCAGCTGTGAATTTCTACTTATTTTCTTTTTTAAACCTAATTTTGCAGATGACTTTAGCTCTTGTCATTGTTTTTTCCTCTCAAGGAGACACTTTGACATAATATCTGATGGTAACATTGAGGTTTTGAGATGCTGAATATTTAGAGATGCTATCCAGGCCAGAGGGTCTAGAGATGGTTTGGTCCCAGGTGCTGCAGGGACAGCCCCACTGGGCCTCCAAGGAGTGCTCAGGAGTTACAGCTCTTTTGCTTCATACATAAAGCTCTTTAGCAGCCACTGCAGTTCATTTTTCCCCACATGAGCATCTTCAGTCGGAAGTTGCTGCGTGCCATGACATGACCTGTCACACAAACCTGCGCTCTGGCTGTGTCCCTGCAGGGATGAGTCAGGCGCGCGTCGCCTCAGCTCTTTCCTTGCCTGCTTCTTCATTGCTCTTGCCAATAACCGGCCCCAGCCCCAAGTGTCTGGCAGCTTCCACTCTTCCACTGGACACCTGCAATTCCAGAGAAGCATCCTCTGTGCAGGAGGGAGTGAGACCTGCACATACCACAGGTCCAGGGCAGCATGGCAAATACTGTATTTCTTACCATGACCTTGAAAACTACAGGCAGTAACAGCTTTACTTAACAATTGCAGACCTGGTAGAAGGATTTACATGCTTTTCTTTTATCAGTGATTAGCATGCTGTGGAAAGGTTGGGGGAAAACACTTCTGAAAAACTGTCATTCCAGTTTTAAACAGAGGAAGACTGAGTCATCGGAGAAACCAAGCCTATACACTGAATTGTGACAGAATTAAAATATCCTGATTTTATTCTTCACAAGTGTTGCTGCTGCCTTTCATCTGTATCTTTTCTACTTTCTGCACTGTTGCAGATTTTTTTGACTTTGTGTTTCTTGGTGGTGTTCTTTAAACCAAAAATGCAAAACTGTTGCGGCACATGTTTTTTCCTGATTTCATTGTTAATTATATTATTGTAGTTCCTATGGTCCCCCTCCTTTCCTTGTCCCAATGGTTCCTTCCTCAATTGTACCCTCCCCTANTAAAACTCCTTGCACAGCAGTGCTTGTGGCTTTTTTGTTCTTCTCCCTTCAATAGTGGTAATTTGTGTCTTTGGAACCCAAGAGCAGAGGAGCCTCCTCTCTCTCCTTTGTCTCTCCCCTAACAGCAGTCTGCCTCCACAGAGCCAAAGCTCTAAGGTTCCGTCACTGACACAACACCTGCAGTGACAGTTCCCCACACTCAGCGTGGCCCTTCCGGACCATAGTGTGGTGGGTCCAAGCTAGCCAAGCTCCAGAGGGCCGTGTCACAAAACTGCTTCCTCCCTTCACTCATTACCTTCACTTCTTTCAGGTCCCTTATCTTCCACCTCATATTAATTGATTCACTCCCTTCTCCAGAGTTTAGCACGATCAAAACTATTTATTGTTGCACAGCTCTCTCTATGCTTTGGGCTGAAATCATTACTTATTAGTAACTGCAGATCTATACTGATGAGAAAGCTAAAATACTTAAAAAGCTGAAGTAAGGTGATTAACTTTTAAATAGATCTCCATTTCACCCTATCCAGGTTTTTGAAGACACCATGACATCTCACTAGATCATATTTTTTTCAAGCTGCTCAGAGAACTTGTGAGTAAGGATGCCTATGAAAATGCTTTTGAAGATGCTGGAGTCCATCAGTGCTGGTCACTTTTTAAGCACCACCCCCTAAATGCACAGGAACAGGGAATTCCTGTGCCAATTGTTGAAGTCAAGCAGGTGACACAGAAGGGTAGCTTGGCTGAGCAGAGATCTTTTGGAGCTAAAGTAAGAAAAAGGAGATGTATGGCCAGTCAGGGGACATGGGAGGGAAACAGAAATATTCCTGTAAGGGAGAAATGCAGCCAGAAAGACTGGAGTTGAATCTTACAGAACTGTGGGGGACAATTAAAAGAGCTTTTTTAGATAGCTCAAGAGCAAAAGGCAGTGCTGAGGTAAGATTGCCCATTACAGGCTAAAGGTGGTCACCTCCCAAACAGGGACAGAGACAAGGCAGAGGTGTTTAATGCTTTCCTTGCCTCTGTCTCCAGCATTCTGGTGGGCTGTGGGGGTCCGAGAGCCCTGAGCTGGAGGATCATGAATGTAAGAGTGACAGACTTCCAGCTGACCCTGAGCCTGTGCGGGCTCTGTTACTCCAGCTGGATCCCTACAAATCTATGGGGCATGCTGAGATTCATCTGCGAATACTCTAAGAGCTGCTGATGTCATCATGAGCCTCTCTCAATGGTTTTTGAACACTCTTGGGAATCCGTAGAAGTCTCAGTTGACTGGAAGCTGGTGAACATTGTCCCGATTTTCAAGTAGGGCAAGAGGGATGACCCGGGAAGCTACAGGCCTGTCAGTTACACCTTTAGTAGTGTTACTGGTAAAATTATGGAGAAAATTGTTCCTGAAGGTATTGAAAAGCACCTGAAGGACAATGCAGCCCTTGGGCACAGCCAGCACAGCTTCACGACAGGCAAATTCTGCTTGTCAAAACTAATTTCGTTTTGCAACAAGGTAACTCACCTGTGGGGATCAGGGGAAACCATGCAGGCTTGATGTAGTCTTTTTTATTTCAGCAGAGATTTCAATACTATCTTTTCCAGGATCCTTTTGGACAAAACACTCAGTACTCACAACACCCAGCACACAGCTGGATAAACAGATTGTGTGATGGGTGAGCAGCTGGCTTACAGGGCAGGCACAAAGGGTGACAGTAACTGGGATGACATCAGACTGGTGACCTGTCACTAGCAGGGTTCCACGGGGCTCCATCCTCAGCCCTGTGCTCTTCAACATCTTCATAAACCACATGCACACAGGACTCAAAGATAAATTAAATAAATTTTCTGACTAATTAAATTGGGAGATACTGAAAATAGGCTGGAAAGCAACACTACAGAAAGAGACCTGGGGGTCCTGGTCAATGGCAAGCTGAACACGAGTCAGCAGTGCCCTGCAGCCAGGAGGGCCAACCCTGTCCTGGGGACATCAGGCCCAGCATCCCCAACTGGGCAAGGGAGAGATTGTCCCACTCTGTTCTGGGCTGGGGCAGCCTCACCTCAAGTGCTGGGGGCAGTTTTGGGTGCCACAAGGTAAGGTATAAAAATATTAGTGAGTGTCTAAAGGAGGGCCATGAAGATGGTGAAGAACCAACAGGGGGAAGCCACACAAGGAGCAGCTGAGCACACTTGGTTTGTTCAGCCTGGAGGAGATTGAGGGGAGACCCCACTGTAGTTACCACTTCCCTGAGAGGGGAAGATGAGGGGCAGATGTTGTTCTCTTCTCTGGGGTGACCAGTGACAGAACTCAAAGGAGTAGTCTAAAGTTGAGTCAGGGGAGGTTTGGGCTAACTCTCAGGGAAAGTTTGGTTGTTTGGGCACTGGAACAAGCTCCCCAGGGCAGCGGTAACAGCACCAAACCTGACAAAGTTCAAGAAGGGCTTGGACAATGCTCTCAGGCACATGGTGAGACTCTTGGGGATGGTGCTATGCAGGGTCAGGAGTTGCATTTGATCATCCTTGTGGATCCCTTCCAGCTCAGGTTATCCTATGATTGCATAATTTTTTCCTACATTTTCTTTTCCAAGCTAGAGGTGCTCTTGTTCAAATGGTTTTGGTAGCTTTTATTTTTTTCAAAACATATTTTTAAATTATTTTAAAGAAGCAAAAATCCAGTGATACCACTTCAAAGGTAGTTTGGATCTCTTTACCAGGTAATGAGATTTTGTAATGTCTAATGCTGGTTTTTACACTGATAATATAGGACACCATGTCCCCTAGGAAGTTTTCTGCTCACATCAGTTCTAGGTGGAAGAGAATGAAACTGCAGGCCCAGAAACATATTACCCAAGGACTTTTAATTTCAGAGCAGTGCAGTCATTGAAATATTGAGAAGTAATGTAACATGTCTTGTTTTCAAAACTTGTATGTGACTGATCAGTCTCTGTATGCCTTGTTCCACTAATGTTCTTGTCTAAAATTAACAGTGCTCTAATGATCCTGATGGACATGGCAGCAAGTGCTGAAGCTGTACCTCATGGTACTTGCTAGTTCACATTCTGATCAGGCGTGGGGAATATGTAACCTACAGGCAGCTAAACAGTGCCTCTCACAGGTCCAGCTGAGTCACTGAAATGTGTCTGCATGTCTCAGGATACCAGACTTGTGACTTGGAACACAAGTTATTGATTATTGCTTTGGAAAAAGTAGCCAGAGTCAATCAATGAGACATCATATAACTTCTTAACTAAATGATGGCTATAAATAATAATTTTCAGCTGAAATGTTAGCAACTTATTAGAAACAGCTTTGAGATAAGATAAAGTAGTGCAGGGGCTACATATCTGAATTTGTTTCTATGTTGTCCTTCAGCCTAAGAACAACATACCGGTTTCAGGAAGAAGGGATTTTTCTATCAGAAGTAAACCAGTAAATATCTTGCACTTTGTTTTGTAAGGTGGCTTCGAGGTCTTTTTGAGGGTATGGATCCTCTTGTAAACCCTGTAATATCCTTGCCTTGAACAATGTATGAACCGTCTGCCACAGTGACAGCATTCTTTTTATCTTTTGGATAGTCATGATGAGATTGGTGCTGGTACTGAACAAGGAAATTTGTGGGTTTTCTTAATTCTTTGGTTTTGTGTGAGGAATGGAAGCAGAAGGTGGTCCTTGCATTTTGTAGTAAGCGCAGTGAATCCCACAATGGCAGTGAACAATCATGCTATCTTTGTCTGATCTTATCTTCTTCACCCAAAATCAAAACCAAAACCAAACCCAAAACAAAACAAAGCTTTCACCAAAGCTGACCCAAACTTAGGCCTTGGTGACAAATATTATTGTCCTCTACTTTGTACAGCCCACAATGCTGTAAGCAGCTTTTCTTGTCACATACTGACTGACACACTCACTGCATAGTTTTAAGTCCTGGAATATGTATATAGAGGTTGTTTATCATAATAAAACAGTTCTAATCCCTTGACACAGTGAAATTTTGTGTTTTCCACAGCATTCCAGACAGCATCTGCATTTTATCAAAAAGTTAATCTATTGAAGTTTAAGTACACCCAGGCAGCTGTGATGTTGTTAGTTATTGCAGGCTCCCTTGAGGTGATGTTTAGCACAGAAATACTTCTGTACAGCCTCCCTGTGCTGTGGTCTCCAACAGTCTTCCTGTTTGCTCTGACTAATGACAGACTAGCCTTCATTTAAATATAAATTGATAAAAGCAATTTTTGAGAGGGAAAAAAAAATAAAAGAGCTGCTGAGTTATTTGATACTACAAATTCCTGAACTGATATAGCAAACCCTAGGCTACAAATAGTGCTTGAAATCCTAAATCAACACTTCAGACCTGTTGTTGCATGATGCAAATGCAGGGAAGAGGCTGTTGTACTATTCCTTTACAATCTAGGATCAATGGAAAACAAAAGCAGAGGACATCCATCACAGTTAGAGAAATCAGTGCTGCTTTTGGAGGAGGAGGAGGAAAAACTGCGTTAATTTTTCTCTAAATACTCTGTGCAGCATATTTATCATATATCTGGATCAAAGAATGCTATAAAAAGACAATGCAGAAGAGCATGCTGATTCACTAACTCAGCCTTGCCCTCAGAAAAAGGGTTGCTTATATACTCCTGTCATAGCCATATTTCCTAAAAATGTAACTAAAACTTTTAAATCAGGATATTGACCTCTAGAATGAGTAAAATGCTGCCCTTCCTTAATACTTTTGTCCTGCTGTGACAGTAGTAGTGGTGATATGGCTAGAGCAAGGGACAGCAAAGGTCTAGGACAGCAAAACCTCACAGAAATAGGCAGTGCTACGTGTTCTTGCAAGGTACTGCTCTACTTCAGAGACGTACTACGGACACTGAAAATGTAGTATCACTGTATTGTACACTGATAATATTTATTATTGAATAAAGGTAAGGGGCTGTGCTTCTGGGCTTGAAGGTTACCTCTTCCAGCCCTCTAACTTCCCGTGTCTCCTTGTGGTTTAGTCCTTTCTGTACCTGAAACAAGAAGTTCTTCCAAGTGAGCTAGCGGTATATTATGCTTTTTGATCTTCCTTCTTATTTTGCTCTTTAAAATCTTAATGTTCCTTAATCCTCCATAGGATTGCTCATTTTGCTGCAGAGCAAAAATTTAAGCCAGCTGTTAAGTGTAGTTGGAATACTGCTTCTTACATGGAAGCAACTGGCAGAGAAATTCAGTTTTAGCCAGAACTTGTGCTGCAGTTGGGAGGATGTGTTCTCCTTGATTAAAAGGCAGTTGTTTTTTCCAGGGTGCTCCTGAGGAAGAATTGGTACCTTTGTCTGCAGTTTGTAGCAGAGTGAGGGATGCTGTAGATTTCAGGAAGGGATGAAGGTTGTTCTTGGAACCTTGTGATTGCAGCCAAGGATTGCACCTCTGGTTGTTTCGTTTGCTTTTCGAGCAAGCAGCATTTTACTTAAGAGATAGTTCTGTGTATACTACAGGGCAATCTGTTTTGTCCCTGGTGGAAGGTGGAAATGTGGAAAGGCATGGGTAGGAAAGAGAACATTGAGGGATAACTCAATAAATATCTATTGTCAAATTTGTCAAGATATTGGCAAATATCTTTGTCAACAAGAATGGAAACAACTTGATGCACATAGTATTACTGATGATTTTGAAAAGCAAGGACATGAAAACAAACTTTTTCTGGGTTGCCAGAGTTGCCCTAAGGATGCTGCAGGAGCAGGGAGATATGAAGTATGCTCTGGAAAACTTATAGCGGGTTGTGGAAAACAGTTGGGAATAATTAAAAAAAAAAGCAGGAGATGTTTTTCCTTGATTCAAATACAGAGAGAAAAAAATCAACTTCTCTGTTCCTTCTTCACATAAAACAGACCTTTTGTAGGTCAGTTGTCTTTACTGTAACACTGATTTTCAGCCTTCACTTCTTGGAATTTCTGTCTCATGTTCTTGCAAGGATCACCCCAAAGAACTAACCAAGTTGGCACAAAATTTATTTCAGCCTACTTATGTTAGGAATTAGATAACTTGTGATGTATGCAGCTTTCCTTATTTTTTTTTATTTTTTCCTTTTTTTTTTTCTAAATATCTGCGTTATTGTTTTCTTTCTATTTCAATTCCCAGTGCTAATGCCCCACCATTCTGGACAGTGTTTGCATGTAGCTGGAGCTTTCTCAGTGACAACATAAGCTGTGCTGGAGCAAACAAGGTGTTGAGAGTCCCAGGCAGAGCACTGATGTGGGAGAAATTAATGTAAAAACAGTGTTAAGAGCGCACAGCTTCAGTGTATTTTCAATAACCGGGGCAACCCTAGCATTCACTTTGAAGTGCGTCACTGCTATTTACCAGGGTGCAGAACATCTGACAGCCACCTCATTTCACACTCAAAAATGAACTTTAGCAGTTCAAGAATGTTTTGTTTGTTTGTTTCTTTTTCTCCTTTTGAATTTCATTTATCATTGTGCAGGGTTTGCTGGTCCTTCTCCTTGGTTACTCAAACCTTTCTCAAAGACTTATTGGCTTAAAATGTTCCTTGCTCCCTCACTGCCTAAAAGCGTCTCACAGTCTTTCATGGAAATTTGTTAACTATAAAGCTGTATAATTCCACATTTCCTGGAGGCTTTGGGTCCCTGTGTCAAGCACTGGACACATTTAAATTTCAGTGGGGATGTTCAGTTCAGTATTAACTAGCTTTGCCCCATGCTGCAGTTGCTATTTCGCCTGCAATATAATATACCTACATAACAGTGACTACATCTGGGAGCCCACCCTGTCCCGGGCGATCCCAGATGTGTAAAAAGTCCTTGTTTCCAACCTGCCTTGCTGAAGAATCAGTCTGGAGTCTTCAGCTGTTGTTTTCAAGGCTGTTTATTCTTATCTTATCTAATACAGTTTCTTTCTGCCCTGCTTCGAGCTGCCCAGCAAAAGAGCTCGAGGCACTCTGCCCACCCCTGGGTGAGCTTTGCCTTTTTATATTATTACTTACGTAAACTTTATTTACAACTAGTTCCCAATGGCTATCACCTATGTTAGACAGTGACTTTCTACTCTAAACCAATCCAAAAGTGCCACTGTCACCAAGAAGATGGAGGCCAGAAAGAAAGACAAAGAAGGACAGGAAAACACCCTGATCCCTCCATTTTGTCTCTCAGACCCCCCTGTACAGAATCTCAGACTTTTTTCTTTTAATCTATTATTACTACTATTTTACTACTTAAACTTTTGTGACTTGCAGTTCTTCGTATAAAGTTGGTAACTTGTTCCATGGATCAAAATCAAAATCACAGGAACTCTTGGTGGCAAGCCAAGGTCTCTGACCCTCCTGCCAGGGCTGAAAAGCCTCCTGGCCAGGGCTCGGGTCATTCAGGAATGTCATAGGAACCCCCTGGGTTCTGACAACTACAGTGAAGTTTTTATCCCTCATTCCCCATCTGAATTTGCATGGTTGTTTCCTCCTCCTTTGTTTTCTTCCCTAGCTCTTTGAACTTCACCTTTTTCTTTTTTTTTTTTTTGGCCTCCATGGTCGGTTTGTTCTGCTTTTGGCTTCCCCCTTGTTTTCTCTTTGATTAGGCTTAGTCTCTATTATGAGGTTCACTTCTCTTCCCTGAGAAAGGAGGCAAGAGAATTTGGGACTGTATAAAGGGGGTTGTACGTTGGTTTGCATCCTCTGCCTGGTTCTGCACATGCAGCATTCTCATCTTCCCAGCAGTGGTGAGCAAATCCAGAGCTGTGGTAGTTCCTCTCCTTGTTGCTGTGTGGCCATAGGGTGGCTGATATGGGGGTCTGTCTTCTGCAATTCCCAAATCATACAGAAACACTTCCTTCAGTGTGCCCTGAAAAGGTTATAAGAGCAGGAATGTGTCTTGGGTTGGAGAGAGAAGTGACAGATCTCTTAGGGTATGCTTTTATTTGGTTTCTGCTCTCCCAACAGAAATGCAGAAATTCTGGCCTTCTTAACCCAAAGAGAAAAAAGCAATTAAAATGTGTGAATCTAATTATTGCCTTGGCTTAGAGTGAGTTTCTACAGGGAATGAAACTAACCTGGCAGGAATTGTGGTTTTATGATTTGCATAGGACAAAACCATTGCTGCTTTGAGTTTTGGAGAAGCTGACAGCATGCATTTCTAGACTATATGTGCTTCTCCCATTTTGCATACTGACCTTTCAGATTAATCAAAAGTGACTCCTGATACTTTGCACCTTAAGGGTGGAATGTTATGCAGAACATTTTTATTTTTCTTTTCTTTTTTTTCCCTGAATTGCTTGTCAATTATGGCCATAGACTGAGCAAAGGTCGGGTGGATACAGTCATTTAATTAATTCCAGACAATTTATGTTTTACAATGCAAGAAACTCCATAGAATTTCCATGTTCCTGCCCCTCTGTTTCCTGCTTGTATTGGCTATTATACTTCCTCTTGCATACTACAGCAAAAGTCCAAGTAAAACCAGAGCTCCGCATTTGTTAGCCAGACAGGTCTGTAGATGTTGCTCTGCAGGCGGTGTTAAAGAAGGACCTTCGGGTGTAGCTGGGAAAGGAGGTTGTGTAGCTCCTTGGAGTTCAGAGGAGGTTCCCTTCCTCTCAAAGCTTTTGTAGTGCTGCATGCAATGACAGCAAACCTTCTTGGGGCTTTTGCATGTTTCGTCATTTTCTTTCTTCAAAACTAAGGTGCTCTTTCAAAAACTGGACAGGAGATATTAACGAGTAAGTATATTGCAGTCATGCAGTACCCTAAAATACCATTTTGCTGTAAGTTCTGTGTCATGAGGAGGAAGAAGACTGGTTGGTAAGGGAGAAACATGGCAGATAACCCCACTTTTACTCTCATTTTGCTCCAGTCTTTTCACTGGACAATATTTGCCCCTGGAAAGCAACATGGGTCTTGCCCTGAACCTTCAAAAACTCCATTTCAAAGTGTCTGGAAAAGGCCTTCAGTGTGTGAGATCTGGTTTAATCTGTTGTTACATGAGGTGTCTGCAGTAACATAAAATAATACTTTTTTTTCAGGAAAAAACATATATTGTAAAACTAATAAGGTTAGTTGATGAAACACAAAAGAATTAAGCAGGAGTGCTGGACTCACCAGCTTGCTCTTCTGTGTCCATTTAACCTGTAGAGGGGGAGTGGCTGGATGCTCAGCTGGGCTCTCAGGAGGAGACACCTCAGGCTCCCTGTGAAACACAGCAGGAAAGGGCTGCTCTCTATCCTGTTCCTCACTGCAGCTCCACAGACCTGGCACAGCTTTCAGGGAGCAGATGTTCAAGATACCCCAAGCCATTTATTCCCACAGCCTGCACAATGCATATGCTGCAGAAATGTATTACCTATGTGGGAGCTCCAGCTACTGTTAAAATACTTTAAACTGCTGTTTAGTTGTTGTTCTCTGCTGTTCTTGATTGATAGTTTAATGATGCCGGATCAAACTCTGAAGGGAATCTGGCCAGGGTTGGAGAAAAGGGACTTTTTGATATAGAAGACAATACCAGCACAAAAAATGAGAGGATGAATTGGAGAATAGGTAAGAAGCACCTTCTAATCTGCACAGAAGGTTCAAAAACAAGCTTCCAAGATGAATAGTGGGGTATTTAAGAGCATTGATTTTGTAAGACAGACCTTGAGCATTTTATGACTCAAAGTGATGTTCCATGTACGTGGGTGCTGAAAGTCAGGATTTTTTTCTTCTTTTTTCTTCTAGTGTAAAGGTTTTAAGACTTAAGTGCCCTTTTAAAATTTCTAAACTCTGCACACAATATTTCGTTAGAGGGATTGTTGCAGTTTATATTTGACTTGATTATGGTACAGATGTATATTTTACAATGTCATTGATGGATGTGTCCTAATTGTGCAGGACGGGAAACCATGAACATAAGGACATGACCATTTTCATAATGAAGGACTAAACAGTATAAGAAGTGCTTGAATAAATGCTCAGAAAGAATTTTAATACCTTATCCATGGTAGCAGGAGCATCGGGGGAGGGAAGAAATCACTAACTGTGGTTTGTGTGTTATTTTGTATTTTAACACAGTTTTTCCAGTAGATTCTCTTTCATCTCAGAAGAGCAGATTTGATTTTTCAATTTGATTATGGGGTGTCTGAGGGTTTTTAAATGGTGCTGAAACAATGAACAATTGTTGTGAAAATTGACACTTGCTGAATGCATCCACATTCCTTTAAAAAAATACATTTAAAACTTCTGTGTCTTTTGTGTACTTGTCTAAGTGCACAAGAATGCGGAAAGGAAGGGCATTCCTGTTTGCAAGAAAAGTTCTTTGTGGTAATTGGTGGGTGCAAGGCATACAGATCTGTCCTGTAGGGAGGTACAAATCAACAGCCTTGGAAGGTCCTTGACAAATCAGAGACATGGCTTTACCGGGATCTAAGAGAAACCTGCGATGTTCTTTCCAGTCTGTAAACCTGAGTCTGAAGGCTACAGAAGCCTTGAAATAACTTTCTGTCCTAGGTTACAATGTAAAATATTCCAGAAGGTCTGTATCCTATCTCCATCTTCATGAACTGTTGACACCGGGAGGGGCAGTGTTTTCCTTGCCTCCTCCCCCGGACCATCTCCTGTTAATGGGCCATTAACACATTGCCCTAAGAGTCATCTATAACTCCCTCTGGGAGCCATTTCCTGTTTGATGAGCCATTAAGGACCCACCACTAAGACGGTGACCGGGGGTTGCCCGCCCTGCCTGGGTGGCAGTCAGGACTCCCGGTGCCGCTTTAGATTGCCCAGATAGCGAGGGGTCCCGGTCTCCGGTCCTAAGGAGCGGCTCCGTCCAACTCCGGCAGACGCCCTAGCCGCGAACTATCCTGGCAAGCTCAGCCTGATTCTTATCAGGCGGTTCAGCTCTTTTAGTGATTTCAGCTCTCAGTGATATTCAGCTCGCTGCTTGCCAGGTAGTCGCTGCTAGCTCAGGGGAAAAGAGACGAGAAGAAGCCGACCGGAGCTTTTCCACGGATTCTTTATTGGGGGTTCCATGAAGGGGTCCGGGAACGGCGTCTTCTGCTGAAGTGGGCAGAGGTAGGGGTTTTTATAGGATTAGGTAGGATTGGGATAACTAGCCAATAGTCTGAGG
>VXBU01002030.1:29817-45779 GCA_013400315.1 Bombycilla garrulus
TTTTACTTTATTTTGTTTACACATGTTAAAGAACTGTTATTCCTATGCTCATATCTTTGCCTGAGAGCCCCTTTTAATAATTTGGAGGGAGTTTGCATTTTCTATTCCAAGAGAAGCTCCTGCCTTCCTTGGCAGGCACCTGTCTTTCAAAACCAAGACACTTTCTGTCAACAGCCAGACCAGTTCCAGTTACAGCAAGGGAGAGTCAGAGGAACCTGGAGATGGAAGACCACTCAGTTACCAGACAGACTGAGTTTGAATGCTGCGCCTGATACAAAGCAAAACTGTGGTGTAAATGAGCCTTCCATGCCCCTCCTGACCTCAGCAGCAGCTTCATCAGTACCGGCAGCAGTGAGAGACGCTGACTGAGGCAGCCTGGCTGGGATCCCTGCTGAGGGCACTTCTTTCCCCTGAACCAGTTTGGTGACAGCATCACTGGAGGGCTCACCCAAAACCTCCTTAATTCCTGGATGCTACCACATGTGAAGGTGATACGAAATTCCCTAAATTCAGAAGCAATCAAACCTTAACAGCATATTTTGTGGAAGAGTTGTGTCTTTATCTTACAGCATCCGAGGATGAATGCTATTTTCAGAGGGGGAACTGGTTCATATCTGAACTACTCCATGTGGATTTAATGGTGTGATTGTAGTGAAAGCAGAATCACACCTTCTCTCCCCTCCCCTGACTCTTTTGTAATGCATCTCTGAAGCAAAGCTTACAAAGAAATTAAAAATCAAATGCTTAACTTTGATCTTCATGAACAAGAAATTAGAAAAAGGCAAGACACCTAGGATACTTACAGTAAAATTTCTTCCTGGTTAAGTCTGCTTTTCTGCAAGCACTTTGCTGTGTAGTGAAGGCCCATTTTACTGCAGCTGATGCTGGATTTTTATGTTGCAAAATCCGTACCCGCAGTTTTACACATGAGTGAGGAGTGTGCGATGAAGGTGATGGACGAAGCCACAGGACCATCTGGAGAGCAGCTGCCTCCTCCCTGCTCTGAGCCAGGGTGGCCCTGATGGCCAGACCTGGCTGCCCACTGCATCCACCTTCCCTGAGGGCTGGCCTCTCCTCCACAGGCCCTGGGCAGCCCCCAGACAGGGGCTCAGTAGTGGAAGGCTGAGACCCCTTCCCAGGACAACCCTGCCTTGATGTGGTGTGTGCTGCTTGCCCAGTGGCATCACCATTTGGCTGGACAGTGACACTAACATGACCATTCATGCCTGATTTAATTAAGGCAAAACCTACAAATTTATATGGAAGATAACATTTTTTTATTTTTCTCAATCTATGTTGTTGCTCTTTCTTTTTCCCGTCTGTGCTCAGTATCACTGAAGCATAGTCCTGTCATCGGAGCTTGACTTAAAATGTTAGCATTTGGACAGGAGTTACCTGTAATAACAATATGCTCTATGCCATCTTCTAAAAGTATGTATGGATACGTACTAAGATGACAGCTGTGCTTTGTGTGAATAGATTTCTCTCAAACAGAAATAATCAGCTGTCACATGGCTCAAGCACTGTAGCAGACACCAAAAAATGAGTTTCAGGAGAAAAATATATATTAAATAAACAAATGGAGAAATTGAAGTGAAATCTCATTCTTTGAGAAACAGTGCCTGTGTTTTGGAAAAGAAAAAATAGACAGAAAGCATTGCATTTTGAGATTTGAGCAATCTTTCCTACTGAACTTTCATGTATTTTTTGACACTATGACAAGGAAGGAATCAGCTGAGGTGGGGAGGATTTATGGAAGCAGGTGAGACATCACTGTAATGTTGCATGGATGCTTCCAGACTTGTTCTGTTGCAGGCTTTGAGCAGGGGTGATCTCTGAGGGCCTGTGCTCAGTAACCTCACCCCCCACCTACCCTCAGGAAAATTAATCGCCTTCCTTTTCTGCTGCAGCAGTGACAGGGCTCACACCCAGCAATGAAATGCCTTTGATACATCACCTACTGTGTAATCAATAGCAAAGAAATTCAATGTGCTTGCAGTGACAAGAGGCAAAGTAATAGTTATGGGAAGGAAAGGTAAGGTAACAGCTGTAGCACCCCTGGCCTCCTCTCCCCTGGCTGTGCTTGCCTACAGGATGACCACAGAAGAAAATGCCTGATTGAATAATGTTTGCACAGAAACCAGCTGTAAATTCATTGGGCAGCACAGTTAGGATGCAGTTTGTCAAGTGTGTCTTTTGTGACTGTAGCTCTAACAAGAGCTCTGTTGGTGTGTTTTTCATCTAGCAAAAACTACATTGTCTTTATTCACCCTCTGTTTGAAGACCAGCTGTGAGGATTGCACTGAATTGCTGAATAATCTTTGCAAATGCATAAGTAATACTTGCTGACTTACATGAGAGTTGGTCCTATTTCCTTTTCTGACAAACATTTAATTTTTATTTGGTAAAGTAAAATGATCCCAATTAGTAAAGACTACAACTCAATACAGGGCTTCACTTTGATTTTGCTACTCTATTTCCTCTCATAATCATGTAAGTTGGTGACTGCCTTCTTTAAAGTAAAAAAGTAGAAACCAAAAACCCAACAACAACAAGGCACATGCCCAATATCCATCCAGAAACCTCTCACAAAAGATTAGCTGGTACTTGCAGCACAGAATTCCTGCTGACTGAGGAGGAAAAGAGCTGGTAGTGGATACAGGCAGACCTCTGAGGAAAAGCCCTAAACACAAGCATCAAGATGCCATCTTAAAGAGGTGGCATGCAGGTCCTTATTGCAATAGTCATGTTTTTTCACTTTCCTGGAACATTTTCCTCTAGCTTTTACTACAAACATTTCCTACAGAGCCATCTAAATCCTCAGACACTGGTACACATAGCCCCTGTCAAGTGTAGTAGAGTACAGCTGACCTCCTGCCTGTGCAGGCAGGGTAATGAGGAAGTTTGATTGGGTGCTTAATTAGGAGTTTTCTAAATGCAATTGATGCAGAATGGGTCTTCTGCCTTGGAAGGCAAGGTGCCATGGGTGGGTTTTCTCCCCATCTGCCCGTCCCTCTCTGCAACACAGAGCAGCTGCACAGATGAGAACTGGGTTTGAGAAGCAGCTCTTATGCCTCACGGTCCTGTGCTCCTATGTGGCACTCAGCTTGCCCCTGCACTCTATGCTATTTACCCTACCAGCCCTTTTCCTTTATAGCTGTATTTGTGCCAAACTTACCTGGCCATAGCCTGCTTCATTTACTTATTGTATTTTAAAACTATCTGAACCTTAGAAAGTTGGTGGCTCTTTTTGCTCTTCAGAATTTGCACAGATGGGCAAATAAACATCCATGGGTATGTAAAGAGTTCTTGTTCAAAACAACCAAAAGCCCTAAATATCTCAAACGTCTGAATATTTAACATCTTTTTTAGCTCTTTTTNNTTTTTTTTTTTTTTTTTTACTGTGAGTAATAACATTTACATAATCAGAGAAGAATCTGGTGACTACAAAGTCTTTTGTTCATGACATCAACTGCTGTCAGAGAGAATGGTGAAAGAGCAGCTTTCTAAGATTTTACTGAGAAGGTAAGACTCATATTCCTTTTAAGGTCCTGCGTAATGCTTCTTACTAGCTTTCACTGGTTTCCCCCCTAAATAAGAATTAAAAACTAGTGCCATCTACCCAGAATTCTTGCTAAAGGGAGAAGTAAGAACCATACAGGAAAATATATTGTTCAGAGGGACTGGTTTGTCCCTGTATTGAATGATTCTGTCTTTTCTTCTAAGAACTTGATCTCCTCTCTCCAGCTCAGGAAGTCCCAGATTTCTGGAGAGCCATTCCCTTTGGCAGTCCCACCACAGCCAAGTTTCTGTGATGTGACCTGATCCAGATGGCACGCAGCATGTTGGCCTCCTGTCATTTTTCCACTTGGCATGCTGCAGTGTGCTGTTTATTCTCAAAAACAACAGCAAAAGAAGAAAACTCAAAATGTGTTTTCTGACACACAAATTGGTCTCCCTTGGGAAAACAGTCTTGCTGTCAAAAGGGAGGGTGCAGACACTGTGGAGTGTCAGTGCCACTGAAGTACTATAATGCCCTCCTCAGTCCTAGATTATGGAGCATTTCTCCAGAAATGAGAGAAACACAGAAAGAGCAGGGTTGTTTCTAGTCAGACTGTGGTAGTATTTTTGAGGCAAAGCAAGCTTCTCACATGAAGAAATATCTTCGAGTTTTAGCAACAGATTGGTTCTTGTCTAAAGCTGCCTTTAAAAATGTATTTTAAGACTAATTACTTAGTAGTTGCATAATGAACTTGTTTAGAAATTTAAAAAGTACTTAATGATGTTTTTGTGAATTCTTGATGTTAAAATAATCAGTAGTTGATCTGAGAACAGAAGAAAAGCACAATTGAATACTCAAGAAGCAGAATTCAGAAGTGGAGGGGCTACTTGGCTGCTCTCAGTACACATCAGACAAGATCCAAGCATTGCCTTGGATGTGCAGAACTGAGCTCTGCTGCCCTCTGTGAGGAGCAGCTGCCAAACCCCATGTTTGGATCCCTGCTCCTTGTCTTCACACCTAGGACAACAAGAGGAAGCAGATGGATGCTCAGAGGTAAAAAGCAGGCCTTTTTATCCATGCCTGGCCTGGCCATCTGGGATGCCTGCCAGCTGGAGGGCAGTGTTGCAGCAAAAGTCATTGCCAGTTTAGGAATGGTCACTAGAACAGCTGCTGTGCTTGCTTGCGAGTGCAGCTGAGGAGCAAAAAGCTGTTTCCCAGCAGAGCCTTGCCAGCTTCTGGCAACAGCCAGGAGCCTTAGTCACACTCCTGGATGGTTGCTCAAATGTTGGGAGACACACAGTAGTGTATAATTCCATACAGTACTTCCATTCTTGGCCTTAGTGTTGAAACAGAACTTAGGTGCCAAGGTCTCTGCACGGTCTGCTTTGGTTCATCAGGGTGTGATGCTTCAAGTCTTGATTGAGTTTATTGCATTCCATGCAGTGAAAAGAGGGAAGTCGCCCCCTATGAGCAGTGATGCAATGGGACCATGGGATGCTGCATTTAATTTTGCATCTCTCTTGCATCAGAAGCTTGAAGTGTCCGACAAACTAGTTGAGTGTTAAAACCTGTGCAGAGAGAATTACTGGTGTTTTGTTCAAGTCATTAAAAAGTGCAGGGATGGAGCAGACCCACAGCACTGTCACCGGGCTCGGCATGTGCTGAAATCCTGCAGCACACATGGAACACAAAGCCTAGCACTATTTCTATTTGCTCCTACACATAGAAAGTACACAGGTGGACTTTTTCTCTTGGCTTATGCTGTTGCTGAATATAGTCTGCACAGCTTCCATCACTCTTGCCATGACTCTCTCTTAAAACACCAACACAATCAGAAAGAAAAACCAACCCACAGATGTCTTGGAGTTAGCAGTGACAACAGTCTTGTTCCCTTCTTGCTGTCTTACAAGTACGTCTGGTAATAAAAATCTAAAATGTAAATGCCAGTGAAATCTCATCAGGCACACCTAGGAATCTCAGGAAAGATTGAAATGGCATTTCCTAGGGGTTGTACTAGTGCAGCTGAAGTCAGATTTATTCAAAGACTGTCTCGTCAGGAAAAAAATGTACATCAGATTATGAATGTTCCCCTGTTAAGATGATGGGTGCTCTGTTTCTCTCTTTCCACGTTCTGTTGTTTTCCTTCCTGCTTGCTTTCTGTGCCTTGTGAGCAGCAGGCCTGTCATGCCTGCCCATTTGAAGCATTACAGTAGCCCATGTGACCCCAAAAGATGTGTCACGGTGCAGCTTTTGCTGGAGGCTATATAATGGATGGGTTATTCTCAATGGGGATATGAGAGTCACGAATCATTTCCACACAGAGACAAGAGAAATCACATTATAGACTCAAAGGCCAGTGGAAAGTCAACAAAATGCCCTTGGGCCTGAGCAAACTTTTGTCCTGGGTCACAGAGATCACTAAGTTTGAGAGAAATTGATGTGGCATAGGAAATTGTTTTTCTGCTTCTGCAATGAAATATTTTTGTTCAATATAAAAAGAAATACTTGCCATTTAGCTAAGATTATGAATTTGTTGGGGCAGCAAAAGATAACATCCAAGGCTGGAGCCTCAGGCTTACTGATAGTTATCTCCAGTGAAGGATCCAGAGGGTCTGGGCAGACTGACATTCACGAGCTGCTGCCCTGGGTGCCTGACTGTGGCCCAGCACGTGCTGCCTCTGGTGGTGTTGGCCATGGCTACCACACAAAAAAGTTGGGTGCACTAAGAAACAGCCAGGCTTCAGTTTATCTTTCAACAAGTGGAAGCAACAAGACTTAGTCATATCAGTTTCTAAAAGGAAAGCCAATCTTCTTAATGCAGAGTATATGCAATTCATTATTCATTTTGGTGAAACGCAGAGTGCACCTTGCTGTGCGGGCCAGCTGCTCATTTATAAAACTGATTATTCATTCTCTAAAGCCATCTCTAGGGAGCAGCTAAACTGCATCCGTTGGCACCAAAGTCTTTGATATCCCTGTGGCTGAAGAATATCATAATAACAAGGAATAAAAGAAATATAGGCTATGTTCTTATTTTTGATGTTTGTCAGATTTTGCTTGCCTCAAAAAGTTTCAGGAGAATGTGTTTCTGGCATAAAAGCTGCCCTTAACCTCACAGCAGGAGGACCACAAGATGTCTTGGAAATTGAAGGCTACTTTTATTGCAAAAAAAATGTAAGAATTTATCTGCTTTAGCATATTTCCCCCATAATAATCAGGTGCATGGTTCAAATAATAGCATATTGACTCTTTGATTCTGTTGCTTTACTGACTTCACCACCATCTGTGTGAAGAGTGAAACAGAGAGAGGAAGGAGCATTGATGATGATAACGCTGTATGAAAAGATCTAGCAGTTTAGTTTTCACTCTGTATACCAAATAGCTGGGCATAAAACTGCCAGGACTTCAACTTTTCTGCAATTTTCTGGCATAATTTTTTTCCTGACTCCTATCCTTAATGAGCTGCTCACCCTTCCCTCAATAAAAGCTCCCCTATACCAGTGCAGGTGAGTATCAGAATTTAAAGCACATACTGCTTACAAGTGGATGATGAAGAAACTGCAGAAAAATTCAAAGGCTGCACGGCCTATTCCTAGTTTTAAATCCACTTAAACCTTGCATTTCACTGTGATTTTGTAATTAGAGGAGTTATAGCTATAAACCTGATAATCCCAAAGTGACAGACTGTGGCATATGTTGTTTATGCTTTTCAAAGTAATCTATAATCTCTGGCTTTCAGGTACTGCTTTAGGTGGTATTTTCAGCTCAGAGGAGGGATAGGCCTGTGGAAGGATGCAGGATGCTGGAGCGGCCAAGGCCCGTGACAGCTGTTGGCATAGACACCACTTCTGAAGGGTCATATTGAACCCTTTGTGGGGGAGATCTGGTGCCACCTCCATGCTTTGCCAAGTGTCTCCCACACATTTCTGGACAAGCATGTCTGTGAGCCCAAAATGCATCATTTCCCAATTCAGCAGCCAGAGCTGGAACTGGGTCTGCAGGGAGGCAATTTTCTTTGTTCCAAGGCCTCCCCCTGCAGCCCTAAAAGCCAAGGTCACAGCTGCTGGGCAACGGGTTTTCACTCTGCTCCTTCCTGTTTGAAAATACAGGCTTCATGGTGTTGGAGGAGGTGCTTCAGAGGCTTATGTAAACACCTACAGGGTGCTTACATTGCTTGTTTTATTTTATCCCTCCACCTCTGCCTGAGGAACAGCCCTGACCGCTGGCTTCTTTCAGCCAGCACATCTGCAGCTCTTTCACGAGAGACACAGGAGACTTGTGGGGTCAGAGTGTGAAGTGTGGCTGCTGCTGTGAGCTGCACCCTAAGGAGATGCATGAGTACTCCCTCAGACCTAAAATTTCTCCATGTGCTCTCATATCACCCCAGCAGTGATCAGGATGAGAGTGCACAAGGATTTGTGAGGGCTTGTCATAGTTTTCCTGCTTAAATATTGTCGCTGTATAGATTAAAAAAAAAAAAAAAAGCATCCTAAACTTGACAAAGCCCTTGGGCCCTGTCCCCCTGAAGTCTCAGGGAAAGACAGAAAGTCAGGGTATCTCTCTGTAAAATCAGATGCATAGCATAGAAATTACCCCTGTTCAGGCCCAGGCTTTAAATACCTGACCCTCTGGGTCCATAGCTGTGAGTGAAATGGAGCTGTCTAGCTCCATCATATTTCAAGGTTCTCTAATTGTATTTAGTAAGATCTAGGTCACTGCATTTTTTTTTTTTTTTTTAGTTTCAGACTCAGAGTAATAGAGTAGTGGGAAGGATTTTTGAATGCACAGGGCTGTAAGTTTAGTTGAGTGAATGTCTTTAGGACCCTTGGGGGTAAGGGTTTAGTACGTATTTGTCTGAGAGGCTGTGACTTCCATGTCTTAACAGGATGGGCTACTGACTGCAGACTAAATTTTAGCAACTGGATTATCCTACTAACCCTTCTCTGTATTTTCTCTTTAGCAAATTGCACTTGGCAGTGCAAACTTTTAAGATAGAAAGTAGAAAAACATTTCAATATACTCCAGGTGTTGCTAATGCAATCTCATTTTTCTTTCAGCTGTCAGAGAATTAATCCATCATGAGTTGGAAATGTCTCTTGAAGATACATGCTTCTTTCCATTACAGCATGGCCAAATGCCAGCCTGTTTCTTTGAGGATTCTTTTGAAGATTCTAAGCTAGCTAGTAGCTTGATTTTACTCTCCCCGACTTCTTTTTGCAGCAGAATAAGTCATTGAAAGCTATGGGAGCTTAGGTATTAGAAAAATAGAGCACAGTGTCTCATTATTCTGTGTTCTCAAGACAGAGCTGTTTCTTTAGTCCTGATGCATTTCTGCACACTATTTAGCAGCAGTGCTTTTAGTGTAGCAAACCTGCAAGGAATGGAGGGTGATGGAGGAGGAGATGAATACTGATGAATTTGCATCAAAGAAGAACTCTGTGTGTTGCAGTGTTAGTGGTGTTGTGCACATGTCATCGACCCGTGTATTTTCTGTGGTTATCTCTATCATATCCCTTGAGGTGTGAAGTGCACAGCCATAATCCAGACCGTATCAGTGAGGTTACTGTATTTTTGCATTTTTTTAATGGCTGGAGCAGGAATTCAAGGAGGACTGAACAGTAGCTGCAGAGTGTGATGGAGACAATCCTTCAAGCTGTTTTCATATCAGAAGCTTATCAGAAAATTCTGGCACTGGTGAAAGTGCTCATACTCAGTGATCTGTAATAGCCCTTGTGCTCCACACTGACCAAGTGCATCTTATTGCAGATTTCCTCAGACCTATTTTTAGAGGGTAGATCTACGAAAACTCTTAAATATAGCCATACTTGTCTTTTGATCCCTCTATGGCCCTTGGCTAAATAAACTTCCACAGTGTGGAGTTGGTGGAAATATAGGGATCCAGGAGAACATTTATGGAAGTCAGCAGACCCAGTGTGCCTCTGAATTGAATATGCTGAAAAAAAAATACCCACTCCCCAAAACAACTCTCTCCCTCCTTGCTTTACCACAAATTCCCCGTATCACCAGGCCAATGGCAGGCACATTCTTCTGCTTGGAGTCTTCAGATCTGAGCCTCTTCTGTGTCTCTGAGCAAGATTAATCTCTCCCTCATTTAACGAAAATGATATTTCTGCCAAACATCAAGAGAGGATTTGTATGCAAGTATCAAAACATCTTTGCATGCACAGTATTTGGGTCTAAAAGGGAGAAAAACACTGATCCAGTTTTGACATGTAAATGCTGGCTCTCTAGAAAAAGAACCCCAAAAAAGCAGTGCTATCCAGGATTAAAACTTCTGTGCCCAAATGTCTTCTGTGTGGAGTTTTGCAAACTGTACAGTACCTGCAAGGTTAGGGCTCACAAGTTAGCAAAGCATAAAAAGTCCCTAGTGAAGAACTTCAGCTGAAATATAAAATGAGGTGTTATTGTCACCTGGGAGCTGGTGAGTATCTACCTTGGAGCATTTTCTTACTGCAGGCCATGACATTTGTTAGGATAAGATGTGCATGCATGGCTAAATTGGGCACCTCAAGAATATGGAAATGCTATGATCTGCCATTCAAAGTGGTCCTTGTGCACCAGTGTCCTTTGGGATCCTGTGAGAAGTTTTAATCAACAAAATCTTTTCAACAGCAAGTCTTTTAAGTGTACTTCTAAACTGCAGAAAATATAGGACTGTTCAAAGGCTGATCTCCTTCAAGGCTGCTTTCTTCAACCTCATTCCTATTTCACTGCTGTGACACTTCAAGTGAGGAAATCTGATGACCCTGTGCTGCTCAGTGTTTTGGCAGTTGCAGGTTTTAAACAACATATTTCTATTATTTGGAGGCCAGGCATCACTGAGTGGAACAGATTTAGCTGCAGTAACTTTTTCTAAAATTATCCTGCTAATAAACTGTTCTCAGCAGAATTGTACCAGACCTGTGTGCAATCCCATGCTGTGCTGTCTTCTGTTCCAACACACCCTGGGGAAATTCAGGGGATGAGCTTTGGACTTACACCTCATCCATTCATGATTACTGGGAGATGGTGGGGAAAAATGCCTCCAAGAGTTTGTAAAAGGGAACAACTGCATTTTATCAGAAAAAAATCAATACAAGCCCCAGGTACCTCAGTTCCACTTAGGAACCAGAACTGTAAATTGCCTTATGTGCTATAAACTCCTTACACTAAGCAAAGCTAATACTTACTGGCACTAAGTATTGCGATCACAGTGCTGTGCCAGTGTGCAGAGTGCTTTACAACACGGCGTAAGGTGCAGGCAGCCAAAATCCCATCTTTTTACCTGGTTTTGGGTCTTAAAACAACGTGCATCTGCAGGGAGCATTAGGCAGTGGAAGTTCTTCAAATAGGGGTGTTCATACTTTATGCTACCCACAGGATCTCAAAACATTAATTTCTATTTTTAAAGGCATAATAATGTTCTCATAACAAAGTTCTCAGCCCGTTTCAACATCTCCTTTCTCTTCTGTCCTCTATGTTACTCCTTGCTTCAGTAGCGTCTGATATGCAAAAGGAAAACAAAAGTAATGGAAAACTGAGTGAGGATCATATAGAGATCATCTCCAGAAATTAGGAAAAAAAAAAAACAACCAAAAAACCAACAAACAAATAAAATTGGGTCTCTCCCTGCTGTGTGAAACAGAGTATTTTGAATTGTGGCTATTCCCAAAGCAATGCTACTAGAGTTGATCTTCCACTTCATTACAGAAGCAAATGAAGAAACACAACTTGTTTATATCAAAATACCAAATAAAATGAGAAAGCTTGATACAAATATTTTACATTTATTGGAAGAGTACAGTAAAAAGGGGACTGCAGATTCATTAGTGGTAACTTGTCCAAAGGAGAAGACAAAGGACTGTTCAAAAAAAGGTCTGCAGTTTACAAGAATACTGAAAATCTGTTGTATAACAGTCTAGGAAAATAAAAAGTTAGCTTGAGTTCTAAAGTGTAACTTTAAAGTATATAAAAAATTGGCAAATAAATAAAGTTAGAATGCAGATCTATTTAAAATTATAAAGGACTGACAACTGGCAACTGTATAACATAGTTATCATTTTCAAACTTGATTAAAAGCCAGATAAACTCACAAATGTTGTTTATTTTATTTTATTTTACATGTACTTTAGGGAAGAAGGACCCATTTCCAGTGTTATGTATTATTGATCTGTTTCACAAATATATTATTTTTAAACAACAAAGCATAAAAGGTGCTTTACCTGATATTGCTGGTGCATATTTTGGCACAAAATTGAGACTGAATAGATACCTAAAGACATCTGCAAATGGCATCTGTGCCCACTCAAGGCTTCTGGTGACAAAAGTCTAGCATGCGACGGCAAGCCAGTGATGTGAATTTCACTCCTTCCCCTACACTCCTGCTCCACCTCCAGCTGGCAACAGTTACACAAAGGGAAAGCAACACACGAAGCTTAAAAAATCAGCAGTACTACAACCCCCAGCCCAAGCTTCATTCCCAGAAGTCCTTTAACAGAAGGTACAAGCAGGTGTTTAATGTTGGATTTCACTCCCCAGTATTTATCTGTAGGAGTCTGCCTGCCTTTTGTGTCCTGTGTGATGAACCTAAATCATGGGGTTTTGTCCTATTACATGTTTTCAGCATTTAAGTGAAAATTTGTGGGAAGCTTGGTGGAAAAAAAAATTAGCTTGTGATTTACAGGTAATGGTACAATTAACACTGGAAACAGACAAGTAAACACATGTTTCAATTGAGATCCAGTGCAAGACCAGTTCCCTGTACATAACAATAATGCTTATCTCTAGAATTGCAGGTGTCAACACTTCCTAGTGGGGGTGGGGGGGTGTGTATAATTATCACTATAAGTAAATGTTGTATAACATAGTGAATTCAAATTTCTGAAAGCAAAAAGATTAAAATTAACACTATCTGAATAGGTCTGTTAACAAGAAGGAAGTTCACAACAAGGCCTAGGTGGAATTAAGTCATTGCTGTTGATTTTGAAGACAGTGTTCCAATTTGGCCTGACAGCAAAATGTCAAGGAGCATATTTAGCTTTATAATTCTCCCTGAGTGGAGCAGATAGTCACAAATGTTGTTTCCTCTGATATATTTTATGATGTGGACAAACTGTGATATAGCTAGGGTCTGCAATTTCATTGAAAATGTGATTTGAACAATGTGCTTCACCTTGATTCATGGTTACTTGCATTTTCATACAAACACATTGCCGTAGGTATCAAAATATAACATCACCCCAGTACTTCTGAATTAAACAAAAGCAGGAGTGGATTAGGACTTTACTGTCACCAGAATAACTTATTTTTGTAATAGAAATGATGCCGTCTGTGGTACATTGAACCTTCGGGATTAGGAAATATTTGGGAGATGCAACAGTACAGATAATTACAGCAGAGCTCAGCTGGAAGTGTAAGATTACTGCAGCCCTCTTTAAAGAGCAGAAAGATTCTTTGAGAACTGAGGCAACAGCTCAGGGTCAATTGTTTACCTATCAGTAATCCAAGAATTTTGCATTATTATTTGCATGTAACAATGATGGAATTCTTCATATGTTAAGAAAGACTGAGCTGACTGAGAAGAGTACTGTGCATCTTTTTATTTAGTAATGGAAAGTTCTGGCTCTTATTTCAATATCTGTAATGCAGAGGAAATCACTGATCTGATTTTTCTTTTAAAAAGCCAAATTGCCTTATATTGATGAAGAGTTTCAATGGCTGGCTCACTTACTGTATTCATAAAACTTAACTACTTATCTATAAACATTTGTGTTTCTAAAACTAGATGACTAGTTCCAAATAGTAGCAAATCAGGATTTTTTCCAAGTGTTCTCTGCTCAGTGTGAATCCTAGGTTAACATACTGGTTCAGAGGCAGTATTTATTTATAAACAATAAATCAATTAACTCAAGTCGTATTTATAAGGCATTCCACTCTGGGAGACAGTGGAAGAAAGAATCTAGTTCATGGCTCTTCTGTTTTCAATTTATGATCTCAGTTAACTAGATTTTAGGGTTTTATTTATCTATTTTCTGTAAGTATGCCTAACAGTTTTTGTTTTAAGAAGGCATATGGATCTGAGCTCTCTAAATGAGCTACCCTTCCATAGCTACGATCTCAAACACCTGCAAAACAACATTTGTAGCTAGTGACCTAATTAGTCTTTTATCTCACACCCCCTGCCCCCAAATAAACCATCTGAAAATTCTAATTTAAGTCCTGCCTAGATGATGCCTGAGAAGATGGTTCTATGAAACAGCCAATAATATACAACTGCCTGAAAATGAAACAATTCTGAGTTAACACCCAAGTTCCAGACCTGGACATACATTCCAGCTGAAATTTTATATCCAGGAGAAGGGGACATATTGGTTACTTATGGATTTTGGTGGAGGTAGCATTCCCTGGGAGAGAACAGTACATCTCTGAACCTTGCTGTTATATAGAGTAGTAGTAAGGCTGAAAAACGGAAATTTCTTTTACTGATTTGAAAGAGGAGCAAAATCAAGTTGGATCCTAGGGTTGAAACCGCGAAAGTTTAAAGACAGGTGCTTCCAGCTCCTGTTCTATGTGGTAGTTATGAACACAATGACTCTGACAACTGAATGTGAAAACACATAAAAATGTTGGAGCTACCAGGCAGATCCTACTGAAATTCTCAATGACAGAATCTTCCCTTATTTGAAATTGCAGGTCTCAGCAAAGTAAAGTTGGTATATTAGTAACAACACAATAATAGGCAATTCTGCAGTGCATGTAGGAGCTGGAAATCACAATCCAGTACCACTCTGAGGAAAGAAACGGTAGTAATACTTATTCATAATGTGACAAGTGAAAGGATTCTTCCATTTCAACTTAGTGCTTTCCACCTTTAAACTTTATTTGTTTATAATGGGAAGCTACCCCAGGGAATAGTTACTCTTAGAAAAACTTAATAGGCTCCTGAGTTGATTCACTTTCCTAGTAAGTTGTTGCTGATGAATAAGGACTGCTTTTTTGTTTGTTTATTTCATTTTTCAGTAAATCTGTAGAAGGAAACTGGAAGAAAACATTTTTAATAGAACTGATCTTTCAAACTGATCACATCTCTTAAAAACTCAGTTGTTTGGAACTTCAGGAATACCAGACTTGTCATGTACCTTCTAATTACTAACTGAGGTCCTGTATTACTGGAAGTGAAGGACTGCATGAAAATGATTCTAAGAAGAAAAAAATGTGTAACTTCAGTAGCAGGGGTATTCTTCCCTGACTTGCCTAGAAGAAAGCTTCCAACAATATCTGAAGTCCTTTTGTGCTTTAGGGAAAAAAATTGGTAAACTCTTCCTTTAATAGCACACTATTTTATGCTTAGCCATAAAAACATTACAAATCCAAGTGCACAACCAAACATTGGCACAAACAAATATTTCTAGTAGCTACAAACAGGACAACTGTTACAGGAAGTGAACTCTCTCAGNNTTTCTCTTTATTTAATCTTATAATGAGTTATTATTTGTGACAATCAATTATTTTCAGAACTGCTGAATACCATGTTTGATGACATTATTTATGCACTAGCTTAGGTCTTCAAATATTGCACTCCCTCAAGTCTGTGAGTAGCACTCAAATTTAGAGGATATGACAGCAAGAATACTGGAAACGGCTAGTATTTAATCACTGTTGCTAATATTTGTGCAGCAGCACATATGAGGAAATTGGAGACATTTTGTAAATGCTTCTGAGACTAGGTTACACTGTAACTTCAGAAAAATGTGGGGTTTTTTCCTTCTTTTTCGTTTTCCTTATTACCTTTACAATGGGAGCAAAAAGGGTAACAAAATAGTTATGAAGAGATAACAAAAAGTAACTTCATAGCCACTTTTAATGATGTGCTCGTAGGATTTAAGTAAGCATAACAGGTGGTCAGAGACATGAAAGAAAAAATACTTAAGTATTGAATAACCTAATATTTCCTTAACCAGATTTCTCTTTCCTGTCAGTAAGAATGGGCTTTACCACCTGCAGTTCTCAATGATGGCCTTCTAGTGATGTACTTTCCAACAACAATTTCCAAAAAGGTTTAGGCAACTCTGCAAACAGGCGTATTTTTGTTGAGAAGAAAGGCAATATAACTGAAGTTGATAAATGAAAAACTCGTTCATTGTTTTTCACAGAAACTAATGAAAATGCACATTTCAAAGATAATGCCTTCATGGGATGCTAACTCTACAACATCACCCTTTACTGAAGCAAGGTTTGTTTCCAGACAAAATACCTTTCACTATTTTATTTTTTATAACATAAAGAAGCTAGAAAACCTTATGATTTCCCTGATGATTGGATTTGGAAGCTAATATGCACTTATTTTCTACTAAAAACAAACTGAGGATGCACTTTTTGCCGTCAAAGCAATTTTCTGAAAATAATGAATGCAATTTCTAGGAAGAACATGAAAATAAAGAGATAAACTCTTAGATTCCCT
>VXBU01002032.1:10034-39808 GCA_013400315.1 Bombycilla garrulus
TTTGGACTAGGAAAAAGACATTCTTAAACTGCACCCTAAAAGCTGATACAGCCCATGGGCAGTTGTGAGAAGACTGTCCCATGGGGGGTGATGTTGCACAATGGCAAGACGCGGGTGAGCCATTTGTGAAGTGTGTGGCCACAAGAGGACTGGTATTCTTGTGGGGGATCTATGGCAAAGCAGGAGGGACTCTGCTCGTCCTGTTGGATTGGGGTAAAGATTGTTCAAGGGGTGGATTGACTGAGTGAGAGAGTGAACAGTAGGTGGGGAGAGGATGGATGTTTTGAAAGTTTCCTTCCAGTTTCTGTTTTGTTTTTCCTCTTTTTAGTGTTAGTTAATAAAGTTTCTTCTCTATGCTTTAAGTTGGGTGATTGTACTCCTTTTTTGGTCCTACCTCACAGCAGAAATTGAGAAAAATATATTTTCATGGGTGCACTGGCCCTTGGCCGGTGTCAAACCATGACAGCAATGCTGTTTGACTGATGTGGCTCATCACAAGCAATGTCATTTCTTTGAAGGAGGAAGCCTTGATCAAATTTTCTTCTTGCTGTGTCCTCTGGTGCAAGGCACTATATTTGGGAATTGCCTTTCCTATCTGCTGAGTTATCCATGTCAAAAATAAAAGGATGTTAGGCTTTTTTTAGGCCAAGGAAACCATTATAATTTTTATAGAACTTGGCATCTCTTAATAACAGAAGCAATTGTCTCTGCAGTTCCTAGTACTTCTATAAGGCAGTATAATGTCCTTCCAACCTAGATAATTCTCAGGTACATATTTATCAGTAAATCAAATGGTCCAGGTCCTTTACTGTGTGCTCTTGAGGGCAATTTGGCGTGGCCTGGCTTTTGTCTGTAGGACCACATGTGTGGGAAATTACTATAGAAAATACTGTGAGTTTAAATTAGCATGTCCAGCCTGATAACCAGGACCCTTGACAGATGCAAACAGAAACTTAAAATTACAATCTGAGTGGATTAGGTCCAGTTTCCAGGAAGGACAAGATTGAATCAGCCCTCTGCAAGCAAGGAATGCTTGTCAAATGCATGAGTTTTTTTCTTTTGTGATGTTTAACATGATGATTGTAATGGAATAGTATATAAGCTTTTGGAAGCCTCAGTAAAAGCAAATTCTGATCAACGAATAGGAGTTCCCGTCTCTCTACAATTGCCGATACACATGCATGTCTATCCCCTTTTTTCCGCACTATTTGTGCTACATATGAGAAGCATGCTCTGTGGCTATGTCCTTACATTGTCTGGGTGACATGAGTCAAAATGGGGTCAGCGTGACAACAAGCAGTGTCATGAGAAGATGCCATGACATGTTCACATCTGTGCCCTTGCTCGATCACGATTATGGACATAGCTATGGGAGAATGGCAGTGAAATTCTGGGTTCATGCTCCAGAGCTGTTTGTGCAGTGACATCCCCCTTCTGCTGTTTCCATGTTCACATCCGCATCTTTTGTCTGAATCAGAAGGAACTTGACTTCCTCTGAGCCTAGAGGAATTTATCCATCAGCTGTGGCTGGAGAAGGTAGTCCTCATGGTCAAAGTGTATTGGAAGGAGTCTTGAAGGGCTCCAGCACTGTTTTGTTTGATGAAGTGTTGGCTGAATGAAGCAGGAGGATGATTTGTCTTTGCATATTTGATTTCCTTACCAGTTATACAGAGGGGGTGACCTTTCCCTCCTTAAGATGCTTGCAAATGGATCCTAGTCTGACTTAGTAGATGTGAACACAACTTATTATCTTTGTATTCTTCAATAGTCTCACTTTTTAGAAAGAATTTCTAAAAACACTTTTGTATTTTCTTGTCTCTTGTGCTTGTTAAATTCATGGCTAATTGAGAAATAAATTGTCTAATTACACCAAGATTCTGCCTGAGACCTGAAAGTATTGAAGTTGTAAATTGTCTGGTCCAAGCCACTGTGAAGTTGTAATTGCATTTTAAGAGCTCAGTAGTGTACCATAGAGATATCTTTGTTAGGCATTAACACCTTCCTCAGGTGGTGCGGTCACAACAGGGCATTTCTCATTGCTTTCCTCTGTCTTTGCTGTCTGCTCTTAGATTTTGTGCACTTGATTTTTTGATGTGGGCAGATACATTTACAGGCATACCCATTTACTAGTCTAAAAACAAGAAATGTAGTTTTCTTTTGAAAATACCTCTACTGTGTTGTGTTAACTTTTTTCTCCCCTCGATGTGAGAGAAGAATATATGAGAAGAATATTCAACCTGTGGCTTAGTGCCCATCTTATGTTTTGTGTTGTTCAGTCATGACTGCAGATCTCACCTGGGCTAACGTGGAAGTTCACATTTCCAGTGTTTCAGGAGATATCTGTGGGGAAAATCTGGGAGCGAAGTATTGTTGTATTTGTACACCAGGACGAGTGTGTAGCCATGGTTACTTAGGACCTAGTTTTCAAGCTGTGAAGCCGGTGCCAGTGAGCCTTGATAAGAACAGGGAAACTGAGATGGATAAACCAGGATTGTCTGGTTTGAGTGCATCTGTATGACTGCAGTCACACCTTGGGATTGCAATGGGGCATTGTGCTGGTTTGAAAGCAAAACCAGTGAGACTCCAAGTCAGAAATACAATTTAATAGGAAAAAGTAAAATACATGCAAGTAATACAAAGAAACAAAAACACTGACAGAGTCAGAATACAACCTGATACCCTGCTAGTTAGGGTCGTGGCAGCAGTCCAGATGAGGTGGTCTTGCTGAAATAGTGATCCTGTAGACAGGTCTGGTAGCTCTTGTCCTGTGGAAACCAGTGGGTAAGGGCTGCTTGTTCTGTCCCAGTCCCCACATTATATTTAGGTGAGAATGCTTAGCTCCTCCCCCTGGGTGGAGCATTTCACAATGGGATTATGTAATTTTATGAGTCATGTGGTGGATCCTCACAATGGGCTGATGTCATTGTATGAGTCATGTGGTGGGTCCTTAATGGCCCATTAAACATAAATGGCTCCCGGAGGGAGTTATCTATGACTCATAGGGCAAGGCGTTGATGGACCATTAACAGGAGATGGTCCAGGGGAGGAGGCAAAGAAAAACACTGCCCCTCCTTGGTTTCAACAGTTAATGAAGATGGAGATAGAATACAGACCCTCTGGCACATTTTACATTGTAACCTAGGACAGGCATCTACCACTGTTTTTTCAGTGCTTTTCAGAGCTTTTCACAAGGCCAAATCAAGTTCCTTCAAACTGGAATATTTTCTTACTGGGATGGCCAAAGACTGAGTCAAAGCGTGTCTGTACCATTAGCAGCTACCTCATAAAGATTATAAGAGGATGGGTGTCATCTCAGAGAACAGGTAAAGCATATGTTTGAGGCCTGATTTTTAAAATGGTTGAATAAAACTGACGAGGAAATGGAAATAGAGGACCTGGAAAAGAGCTGACACAAAGCTGTAACAAATCAGTATGATGTTCTTCCACAGGGAAGATGTCATACACAAGATAACATTCCTCTTGGCCATGTTGGGGCACTGCTCTATTATTATGATTAGTCTGGAAATATCCAGAGTGAGTGTGTTGGAAATTTGGAAGTAGTACAACTAAAGCCTAAATACGCCCTTCAAGGGAAGTGTGGAGGGATTGTGCTCTGTTTAAAGCAGTGACTGAAGCTGGGAGATGAGATTTCAAGACTGCTACAAAAATGGGGAAAATCAGACTAAAGTCTTAGTCTGCCTGCTAAGACTGCACAGAACAGGACATAACTGCACAGCAAATCCCCTTGATTAATGGGGACTATTATTTAACTGAATTCAGCTATACGGTTAAATATAATTGTTCTTAAAATTATTCCAAAGCAAGTCTTTCATAAAGACCACCTCTGTCAGGTTTTATTCTATAATTAGTCCAGCCTACATTTCTTTTTCATGACTAACTTACAGAGGAGCTATTGGGAGGAAGGTGTGCTTGAAAATCCCCTGAATTACATGCTGAGCTACTGATCTGTGAAAGCTCATACATGATAATGGGATTTAAATACTTAAAATACCCCTGAGAAATCTGAGTATGAGGCCTTCCAAGGCTTTAGAACAATTACTGAAGAACCCTGAATCCAAGCATAAATTGTTCCTTTGTTTTCTGAAAATGGAATTCATAAAATGCTGATTATCTCAACAGGCTGTTCTAGTCCCTTGAGATCCACCTGTCTCCTCAGATGCTGCCATTCCTGTGGCAGAGGTGCCTAAATGTCTGATTTGAGGTTCTCAGTCCCATGTACTAGAATAAATTGATTTATGAATGATGGAATGTATAAAATTTAAGATTTGTTGATTCTTATACCTCATAGGTACCTTCTAAAAATCTTTTCTTATTGCTTCTCACAGTGGATTTTAACAGAATGCTCAAGGACTCTCCAGTTCCTGCTCAGACTGGACTAGTTTTGAAAATATTGGTTTGCTAAAAGATTCTTATCCTGCTCTGTTGGTTAGTCAGCTTTTAGAAATGTGTCCTGCAGTAAGAGTTTCTTTGCTCACAGCAAAGGTTTTCTTGAGTTGATATTCAAGCATGTTAGTATTTAAAGCTTGTGACTTTTGCGGGTTTTTTTTCCTTTTTCTCAGTAAAAGGCTATTGTGGTGAATTACACTTAATGTTTACACTGGGTTCTTTGGTTGCACTGAAATTTATGTGAGGTTTGCACTAAGTAGCTGTATTCTCTCCCCACACTACCTGTGGTGGTGAGTCCTGTCTCCCCCTACCCCTGGGACGTAGTTTCTCCCCTCTGTCCCATTGGCCGGTGGTCCCTTCTTCCCAGGGTCCCCCTGTTCCCTGGGGGGATAAAACCTCCCGGGACACATGACTCGCTCTCTTTTCTTTTCTTTTCTCCTCCCTGGTGAGCGAACTGGTCCTTCCCTTCCCCCACGCTCTGCCTAGGGATGAAGTTGGATTAAACAGAATTCTGCAGAAAGATTTGAGCGTTCGTTATTCCTCATTCCTTGTAGTGATCCTCCTAAGTCGAAGGCTTGCTAATTTAGCCCTCGGGACTAAGAGGTCGGCTGCAAAAGGCTATTATGAACATCACCAATGCCTTCTTAATACCACAGATCCACTGCATTTCAGTACCTGCATACAACTTGCTCAGCCCTTTTATGAAAAGCTTCCCAACCCTCCTAGCTGTTCTGCCTCAGAAGATTAATTATTTTCAGCACAAAGTGAATGGCTTTGTGATACAGGAATGAAACCTACAAATCTGTAGGCTTTTGATTTTGAGCTCAGAAACCTCTAGTGTAAGAAATCAAGTTGCACACAAACTTAAAAAATTATGAAATTAAGTTTACTATGATGGTTTTAGTACTCACTTGACCTGGAAAAGGATGGTTGATGTTCTGCCAGCACTTCATGATCTCTTGCACACTGAGCCACTGTACAACAGGGAGTTGTACCTCTCTCTGTTCCTTTTCTGTGGGACACTTGAAACAATGTAAGTGAAATATGGAAGCAGGCCTTGAACAAATCTGTTGACAGAAGTCTGTATGGATATGAAGGTGTGTGGTACCAAGTCCCCTCAAAAGCCATGCTTTCTTTCCTGCTTTAAATGCTTTAAGCAACTGGTTTCCCACTTCTCAGGAGATAGAAGAAAAACATGAATTTTACTAAGTGCAAATGGATACAGAGCTATGGCTTTTTGAAAATTTAAGCACTGGAATGTGGCAGTGCATGACCTTGATTACTGTGAAGAGAAATTTGAGACAAGCTTTAGAAGTGAAATGAGAATGCAGTTTTCCTCTGCAAAAGAAATGTAAGGCTTTTGTGGGTATACAGGTGTTTATAGCTAGGATGCCTTTGGGACGAAAGATGCCAAAAATGAAGTGTTGAATGTTGCAGTACATGTTGAAGGTACCCACAGCTTAGTCTTGACCTACTTGAGGCTGGATTTAAGATTTCTCATATAGCGATACACTCATTTTATGTAGCATGTAACCATGCTGTCTCCATCCCAGTAGTTTGCAACACAGCTCA
The DNA here is from genome assembly GCA_013400315.1 of Bombycilla garrulus. Classification (NCBI taxonomy): domain Eukaryota; kingdom Metazoa; phylum Chordata; class Aves; order Passeriformes; family Bombycillidae; genus Bombycilla; species Bombycilla garrulus. Next base: position 16,014 of record VXBU01002032.1, read on the forward strand.
GCTGCATGATAAGGAGTGCGTGCATCCTCCATCAAAGTCATTTGCCTGGTAGCCTCTCTGTTCTTGGTGATTAATCAGTTTTATGTGTACAGGAGCCAGCCTCAATCCCTAACACTTTCTATTGAAGAGGCTTTTAATGCAAAAGGTGTTAACAGGAAAGGGCAGAAGCAGGAAAGGTGTTAACTTGCAATTTTGTGTTTTGAAAGTCAAAGGAACACATGCTCCTGCTGTATTTGCAGGAAAAACAATTAAGAAAGTAACTAAAATCAATCATCCACATGATAGCTGCTCCTTGCATTCAAGGTTAAGTGGACCACTTTCTAAATTTTAAAACAAATGCATGCAGCCTAAACCTGATGAAAGGGTAGGTTGTAGGCTGTAAATATATCAAGAACTTCTAATTTAATTTGTTTAAAGAAAGTAATGCTTAAAATCCAAGTCCACATAGTTAAAAGTGCTACTGAGTTTGTGTTTGCCTTTGTATTATGTATAAATATGTAAAAAGGATTTTAGGAGTTATACTGAATTCCCTAATGCTTTTGAGAAATAATACCCAGAAGGAATTTTCTGTAAGTACTGCATCTTATTCCAAGGATGTTGGTTTTATGGAAACCAGAGAGAACAGTGCTGCTTCTATATCTTTTTGAGATATTTAATTCACTGGGATAGTTTTCAGTTTCATTGCTAGCTTTGAAAAATGTAATCATAAGGCCTTCTCCTTCAAGCCTATAGTGACACTCTGTTTTCCTTTATTGCAGCTTTCTGCTCTTGGAATTCAGAGAGTAAAAAGTTAATTTTTGATGTGATATTTTGGTTTTGTTACTTAGTGAAAAATCTCTCTCGTCTGACTGCTAGGTTTTTTCTTTAAAATTTTAAGAGGCTAGATTCTTGGAAAAGCATAAAATTGATATTTTGATTATATCTTTTAAATTGTACTTGGGTATTACCCCCCCNCCCCAAAACTGCTAAAGAGACTTCATTTGAGTCTTTATGCACTTCAAGCAAAATGCTGCAGTAACATTAAGCTGGGTAAAAAGGTTCAGCTTCATTACCTAGACAGTAATTAGTGAAGTGCTAGATACTGCAGACACCATTTTTGCAGTTCCCTTGACACAACAGATTCTACAACTGTTTCTAAGACATTGATGTCCACCTCACTGAGCTTTTGGAGGAAACCAGTGTGGTTTATGTGAAGCTGGTAAGTTGAGGCAGTGGTGTGGTTAGGACCCCTGTGCTCTGCCTCTACTTTTCTCTCACAGAGAAGTTTCTGCTTTTCTCTCACAGCTGTGGCAGCAGTGAATGAAGTAGAAGTTACATTTAGTTCTCCTTGGTGAGTCAGGGGCTGTTAATAATGACTTGAAGGAAAATAGCTGAGAATATTGAATTGCTGACCAAGACAAGCTGGTAATAGTCCTGTGACTTTACAGGACTGTAAAGAATGACTGACTGTCACAGGACTAACAATAATGCAGGTGAAACCACTGCTCTGCTGCTGAAGCCCTCTCTGTCATTTCACTTTCAGGATAAACTGTGCTTGTATATGGACTTGGAAGGGAACAGACCGCCTTTCTGTGGTGCTTTGTTGGAGCTTTTTACATCCTAGTCAGAATTTATAATTCCTGCAAAAGACAGAGTGAGGTAGCAAGTTTTTCTTTTTTGAAGTGTGACACAATGCTATGGAGTTGATAAATGGTGACACATTTTGTGATGGAAAATCTCCTAATTTCTGCTGAGCAATGGCTTGATGCTTCTCACAAGTAGGGACTGGTGGGGAGTGTGAAACTCAAGGGGAGCCTTGTCTGTAGTGACCATGGAGTGGAGTTTGAGATCCTTAGGACAGCAGGGAGGGCACACAGCAAGCTCACTACCCTGGAATTCAGGAGAGTGGACTTTGGCCTCCTGAGGGGGTCTGTTTGTTAGAGTACCATGGGATAAAGCCCTGGAGGGAGGAGGGAAACAAGAAAGCTTATTAGTATTCAAGGATCACCTCATCCAAGCTTGGAAGTGATGCATCCCAGTGAGTCAGACAAAAATGCCAGGAGACCTGCAGGTATGATCAAGGAGCTCCTGGACAAATGCAAATACATAAGGACTGCCTACAGAGAGTAGAAGTGAGGACAGATCACCTGGGAGGAATCCTGTGAAATTGTCCAACCAGCCACAGATCAGATCTAAAAGCTCCAGGAGAGCAGAGTCTGGCCAAGGATGTCAAGGGTAACAAGAAAAAAAAACTTCTATAGGTATGTCGGTGATAAAAGGAAGACTAGGGAAAATGTGGGCCCTCTCCAGAAGGAAAGGGAAGACCTGGTTGCCCTGGACATGGAGACAGCTGAGGCACCCAATGACTTTTTTGCCTGGATCTTCACCAGCAAGAGCTCCAGTCATTAAAGACAAAGGCAGGAGGTTGGAGAACAACTAAGGAACCTGAAGATGTGTGGCACCTGATGAGGTGTATCTGTGGAGGAAGCAGGTGAAACAGATAAGGCAATGTCAAATGCATATGAAAAGTCATGACAGTCTGGTCAAGTTCTCACTGAGTAGAAAAAGAGAAACATGGCCTCTATTTTTAGAAAGGGGGGAAAAAAAGAAGACCCAGGGAACTACAGGCCAGTCAGTCTCACCTTGGTGCCAGGAAAGGCCAAACATCAGAGCCTCCAGGAAACTCTGCTGAGACACCTGGAAAACAAGGAGGTGATTGGTGCAACAAATGAGTGTTTGAGATCACTTTAAAAAATCATTGGCAAGGGTACAAGCGTATGTCAGATTTAATATTAAGCAACATGCCACAACAAGTTCATGGGCAAGACTCACTCTACTACTGCAGGACAGCTAAGGCACAACAAGAGAAAGGAAGCAACAATGAAAAATAAACAATCAAATCCAAGCAGAGTGGAAATGAACTGAGAACTACCTAGGGGTGAGTGTGTGTGACCAGTACCGATGACAAAAGGGCAGTCAGGGCAAGGATGAAAAGGAACATGGCCCAAAAGTTTAACAACACTCTAACTTAAAAGTACTTTAACCTAAATTATACCTTAAGCCAGGTAATTTAGCACAGGGAAAACACTTATGTCCAACTTAACATATAATTTCATTTATTATTTAGGCTTAACAACACTTGACAGTGTTTAACCTAACTTATAAATTCAGAGTTATACTTAGCAACTTGTCAGAAGGACATTTAGCTTATAACTTATGTCTAACAACTTAGCAAAAGAACAACACTTACCAGTATTTAAGTAAGCTTATAACTATAACTGAATCTTACAGGCTTGGATACATAGTTATCTGAGGTACTTAATGCAGCTGCTTGGAAAAAAAGACCATTTCTTCTTTTAGCAGGATCCATCTTTATTACACAAACTCCAGTATTTAAATTTCTATTATGGGAAAGTTTAGGGAAAATTTTGGGAAGGTGCAGAAGGGAAGACAAAACAGCCACATCACTAAGCAGACAGAGTAGATGTTTCTGCCCTTATTAGTCATTCACTCAAACATGCCACCTCCCAGCATTCTGTGTGGTAAAGGAAAACATTCACACATGGTGTTTATGGCTGGAGACAATCCTTTGGGTATGCATCTTTCCCAAGAGAATAGAAAGCTGTTTTCAAAGTGAGATAAATGTGACAGGCTGATGTTTCTACACAGAGCTCTCATCAGGGTCAGGATAGTTACCTCAGGCTGCTGCTTCTATGCTTAGACATCTAAGAAAGCAGTATTTCTCTTGGATTTGCAATAGCATTTGTGCAGGCCCATGCAAGCAGACAGAAACAGTCAGTGCAAGCAGGGTACCTGTGGGAAATTCCTCTGAAAGGTCAATGAAATACTCACTTTGGATGCTTTTATGTTCCCTTACTGGTGAAATATTGGGCCTCAAGGAGTGAGGTATTGGCCCAGGATACATTGCTTTTGGAAATTGTACAGGTATAGAAAACATGAGAGTTTCCTGGCTCTAAGAGGGGTCCCACTCAGAGGGAAGTTGCTGGTTGCAGTTTGCTTCAGTCCAGGAGAATTCAAAGGGTCTCATTTTGTACTGCTACTTATAGGGTCACAAGAGAGTTGGCTTTGGTGATAATGATATTTCATCCTGGCCACAGTTTAGGTCAGCACTTTCTTTGAAGGTATAAAAACAGGAATATTATGCCACTGAGACAAGAGGGATATTTTCTGAGGCTGGTTGTAAGGAAAACAGCAGCTTGTAGGCAATTCCTGGGAGCAGACAGTGTTTCTGATAAACTCCAAAAGACCTGAGCCCAGGTGCTGTTTCTGGTCTAACAAGCATTTCTCAGATCACACTGCAGCCTGGAAAGGAGCAGGAGGGAATGTACCATTACAACTGGTCACAGCCAACACAGTTTCACTAAGGACAAGTTATGACTGACAAGTTTGGTGGTCTTCATTGGTGAGGTGATAGCATTAGTATATGAGGTAAGAAAAACTGACTTCACCTCCCTGGGTTTGTGCAAAGCATTTGACACTGAACCTCATGGCATCCTTGTCTGTAAACTGAAGGAGCATGGATTTGATGGTGTCATGATTTGACACCGGCCACAACAGCTGCTCACCCTGCCCTGCTACAGCTGGGCAGAGGAGAGAAAGGAGAAAATTGACAAAGGGTCCATGAGTTGAGATAAGGACTGGGAGAAAACACTCCACAGGCAACACAGGCTCAACTTCGAGGTACAAAGTGGGTTTATTACTAACAAAATCAGAGGAGGAAAATGAGAAGTAAAATAAGCACTTAAAAACACTTTTTCTTCCCACAACCCCACCCGTCCCCCTTTTCCACAAACAGCGCAGGGAGACAGGGCGCATGGGAGTTTTGGTCAGTTTGGCATCTGAGGTTTTCTTCCACTGCTCAGGGAGAGGGGTCCTTCCCCTGTGAGACTGTGGGGCCCCTCCCATGGGAGACAGCTCTCCGCAAACCTCTCCAATGTAGTTCTAATCTCATGAGCAGCAGTCCTCCCAAAATTGCTGCGGCATGAGTAACTCTTTCCATGGGGTGCAGTTCTCCAAGGACAAGGATGCTCCAGCCTGGAAGCAGGGGCCCTCTCTCTCCATTGGATCATAGCCCCCTCCAGGCTGCTCTGGCCTTGACACTTCCTCCACAGGCTGTGGGTGGATCTCTGCATCTGCCGTGGATCCCCACGGGCTGTGCGTGGATCTCTGTATCCCTTGTAGATCCCCATGGATTGCAAGAGCACAGCTGCTGCACCATGGTCTCACGGCCTGCAGAGGAATCTCAGCTCTGGTGCCTGGAGCACCTCCTGCCCCTCCTTCTCCACTGACTTTGATGTCTCTGTGTTGTTTTCCTCACATGTTCTCACCTCCTCCTCTTCTCTAGCTGGAATTAAAACTGCATCCTCCTTTGTTTTGATTTTCTTCTTAAATATGTTATCACTGAGGTGTTACCATTACCTCTACTTGGCCCAGGTTTGGCCAGTGGCATGTCCATCATCAGAGTCATCAGGGATTGGCTCTGCTGGACATGGTGGAAGCTTCCAGCAGCTTCTCACAGAAGCCACCTCTGTGGCCCTCTGCTACCAAAAACGAGACTGTACAGAACCAATGCAGATGGATGAACCATGCAGTATAAAAGGAATTGGCTGGATGGCTGTGCTCAAAAGGGATGTGGTAAATGGCTCCAGCCTCATGCTGAGTGGCATTCCTCAGGGGTTTGTGTGGAAACCAGAGCTATGTAACATCTTTGTTGGCAGTATGGAGAGCAAGGATGAATATACCTGGCAGCAAGTTTGTTGATGACACCAAGCTGTGTGGTGCACACAGTTGATATGCTGGAAAGAAGGGATGCCATCCAGAGGGACCTTGACAGGCCTGAAGGGTGGGCCCATACAATAAGTTCCAATAAGACCAACTGCAAGGTTGTCCCCTTGTGTCAGGGCAATCCCATGCACCAATACAGGCTGGGCAAAGAAGGGATTGAGAGCAGCCCTGAGGAAAAGGACTTGGCTGTGTTGGGGGTGCAATGGTCAACATGACGCAGCAGTGTGTGCCCACTGTGGTCCTGTGGAGCAAGTCCAGAGGAGGGCCATGAAAGTGATCAGAGGGCTGAAGTGCCTTTCCTGTGAAGACCAGACTGAAGGATGTGAGGTTACTCAGCTATGAGGAGAACTTATTGTAACCTTCCAGTACTTTAAAAGGATCTACAAGAGAGTGGAGAGGAACTCTTTACAGGATGTGTGGTAATAGGATATGGAAGGGGGAGAAATGGCTTCAACCTCAAAGGGGGTGGATTTAGATTAGATTTTGGCAAGAAATTCTTTGCTGTGGACCAGATTGCCCTTAGGGGTTATGGATGCCCAATCCCTAGAATTGTTCAAAGCCAGGCTGGATGGGGCATTGAGCAACCTGGTCTAGTGAAAGGTATGTCTGCTGATGGCAGGAAGGTTGGAACTAGATGAATGTTAAGCTCCTTTGGTCCTTTCCAACCAAAACCATTCTCTGATATGAGTAATTACATAGATGTAAGTAGATTAGGTAGCCTCACCCAACCCTATGTAAAAGACTGATGGAAAAATGTTGTAGGTATGTGTGCAAGTTTTACACTGCTGTGGTATACCAGTTTAAAGTCATACCATGGATTATAAAAAACACATTTATCTTGCACATTTTGGGGAGCTGAAAATAAAGCCTCCTAATTATCAGTGATACTGTCAACTGTGATATTCATCTTATTCTGGTGAGCAATCTTGAATGCAGTAATGTTAAAACACAGCTATTAGGAAATCTTTGGGATAAAAGCTTTTGTACAAGCCTTGATGCATCCACAGGTTTATAAGCTGTAAATTGGCCGGGATTTAGAGAGAAGTATTTTTACAGGTGACCAAGCATTACAGGTAATAGTAGAAAGCATTCAGATGAGAATAAGTAATGTAAAGGCAAAGGATGTTCAATGGTGGCTGAGGTTAAGTTAGGGATGTGAACCTCTGTGTTCTGGGGCAAAACCTCTCTTAAACTGATTGAAGGAGAGGAGACACTGTGTAGCTGAGGCATGGAATTTCTTGAGCATTTCTCTAAAGTGCATATAGATCTGGACTTGATTCCCATGCAATCAAGGCGGGCTACTTCTCTGCTGCATGCCAAGTGTTTCTTTGTCCCTGTGTGGAACCTCCTAACAGCAGGCATGTCTGTGTTTTATTGCATTCAATGTTTTCTAGTCTAATTATAGTTTCATTGCTTCCCAAATAAGTCCGTCTCTGCTACTCATTCTGATTCACCACTGTAAACTTAATTATTTGATGTTCTCAGTAAACAGGCACTCCAGGAGACAACTGGTGATTGTTTTAAAAGAAATCACTGCAGCATTTCAAGCTATCAACATTATTTCTATCAAATATAATTGTCATCCTTTGTCCCAATTTCATACCTAAAGTTATTTAAAAAATGCAATCAATCCCCCTATACCCAAAATTTGTATTTGTAACTGCTGCAAGTTTTAAATGTCCAGCATGCATCTTCAAAATTTTCCAGTGCAAAACTGTTTGTGTGTACAGATTTACCACAATATCATCTTTGACAGCAATGTGATCCACATATTATTTGATGGCTAATGTAAAGGTAACTATTTTGTTTGATTTATAGTCCTAGAATCTTTGAGCGTGCCATTGAGGTACATCCATATGCTTAAAAATGTAAAAAGGCAAGACAGGAAGTTTGGTATGTTTACAAATTGCTCTGGCTACCACAATGTGCCAAGGATCTGCAAAAAATTTAAAGAAGCATTGTTTTGCTTTCTACTTCTGTGGAACATCTTATATTTGTGATAAAGGTTGGCAGGTTTCCGTGGTTAGGGAGCTGTTCATGGCCACTGTCTAGCCTGGAGCTAATTCTATCAATGTTACCATGGGCACTGATGGAAGAAAATTCATACTGAATGAAAGATAATCATGTAAAAAAGGCAGGAGGCAGAAAAGGAGTGACAGCTATAATTATGTTAGCAGTCACAAAGGTCTTATAACTGTGGAAGAGCTGTGAAGCTGTATTGGCATCATATAGTACAGAAATATTCAATGTTTGTATGCTGTGGCTATGGAGAGTGTGAGGAAATAATGCTTCCAGCCCAAGAGCAAGACTATGGCTGTTGTCCTAATCACCTAGGAGCTGTGACTCTCTTAAGCTCACAGTACTAGGGAAAAAGAAAAAAAAAAAAAAAAACACAACAAAAAAAAAAAAAAAAAAATCCAAAAAAAAACCCCCCCCCAAAAAAAAAAAAAAAAAAAAAAAAAAAACCCCCCCCAAAAAAAAAAAAAAAAAAAAAAAAAAACCAAAAACCAAAAAAAAAACACAAAAAAAAAAAAAAAAAAAAAAAAAACCCGGAAACATTTTGTTCTCTGTAGGCATGGAGCTTGTCAGCTTGGAGGCATTACAACACCCAGGCAGCTTCATTGATGTGAGCAGCTGTCTTGGCTGAGATATGGACAGTGCATTTGAAAAATAAGTTTAAAAAAAAAACAAGCCCAAACAAACACTCCCTCCTGCTGCAGGCCTCCTCCCCAAGCAAAAATCCAGTGAAAGCCAACCATACACACACACACCAAATCCATATTCTTGCACATTCCTTTGATCCTGATGCTGCTGTGCATTTTTGATTTCCCAATATAATTTAAGTCACACAGAGTTCTGCTAGTATTTGGGATATAAGGCATCAAATCCTTATGGCATTGGACCTTGGCAATTCCATTGGGCACCAGCAAGTCTCCTGGGATTGGGGGTTATTGAGAGGATTAAGGTCACTGAATAGGATTTCTGATGTGCTCATTTTCAGTGGTAAAAATTCACACCAGCAAGTTTTAGTTCCAAACTGCCCCTGCCTTTCATAGCCAACATCTCTTGTGCCTTCAGCTTTTCCACTGCTCTCATCCTTGTTTCCCAACTCAAAATCAGTTCACTCTTTATTGAGGCGTCGGGAATGAGAGCTACTGTTAATTCTTCCTTCTTGAGCACCTGTGAGTTGAGTTGCTGGGAAGAATATGAGCTATCCAGTGAAGAATGCTTTAAGCACCTGCCAGTGTGGTGGTGTACATGAGGAAAAGCTGGGATGAAATCCAGAGACTGTGTGTTGGGAGGAGTTTGAAAATGATATTCTGTGGGGGAGAGGTGACAGATGGCCATCCTTCACCCTCATGCATTTTCACTCTTCAACCACCTTCCTTTTGTTCACAGAGAAGAAACCTGGGTGGTGTCCTGACTCCTATTTTCTTTCTGAGCACCTTATGAACCTCATTGTGTGAACCAAGTGGGCCTTGCTTGTTGTGAGGACTTGGGCACTTGATTCTGTCTCCTGCCTTTTCATGAGTGGCATTTGACCTACTGCTAAAGGCCTGATAAAAGATTGGGGGGGAATTAAGTCATTTGGAATGGTCTGAAAAGTAACATGTTGGGACTCAAAGCTGTAATTTTCCAAGGTTTTTCTGGATATGGCAAAATTATCTCCCCAGATTTTCAGTGCATCTGCCCTACAAAACTAATCACAAGTCTGCTTTAATAAATATTGTTTTGATTTCAAAGTTTAAGGTTTTAATATGAAATCTCAACAACTTTTGCACCTTTCAATGTAGCATCTTTTTTTTTAAATTTCTTTTCTCTCTTGATAAGAACTATTTTTGATATGCTGCCCCTCTTATTAAAGTTTCCATTAGCAGGAGCTAGTCAGCATGGACAAGTGCAATGTTTTCCTGATGAAATCAAGTCACAGCTTTCTCCCTAATATATTTTGAGAAAAATAAAGGGGTGAAAATATTGTTATTCTAGTTGGAAACTTTATAGTGGCATTCTGATGGGCCAAAGGAAATCAAAATAACATTTGTGTTTACTTTTCTTCTCTGATTTTTTTCAAGAAATAATATGATTTAGGGCTCTTTTCTGTTCAACAAGTATCATTCTGTCTGCACATTGGGGCAACAAATGCATTTTCTGCTACATTTCAATCTAAGGGAAATTGGGGAAAGTGAACAATTTTGCCGTGAGAGATAAGAAAAGTGCCACTGTAGCAAGTCTGAGAGCTGCAAGATGGGGTAGTTATTCTCAAGGTTGTTTTCAGGAGAGCTACGAACTTGTCATGTGAAGTGTTTGTCTTTGGTTTGCTAATTTTACTTCATTATTTTTTGCTTTATTGTCCCTTGTTTTACCTGTCAAATATGCTCATTGTCTCCTGTGTAAAAATGAGTCTTGAGATTGAGCTGCAGTCCTCAAGTCACAAAAATACGTGGAAGGAGAGAAGAGCCCAGATGTGTGTCTGAGTGCTTGTGCAAGAAGTGAGAAAGCTACATTCTTATAATTTCTTTTCAGAAGAAGACATATCTGCAGATCAGTAAGAGCTGGGACACTAAGTATTTCCCTCTGTGTTGGAAAACCAGTGAAGGCCTAGGCAAATACAGCAATTATTGGTTGATCTGTGGTGTGAGGAGCAATTCCAGCCTCTTGGGTCCTAGGCCATGGAATACTGGGAACCCTCTGTGATGTTTCTGTTCTGGCCCATCACTTTTAGCACTTCACTCCATCTCCACGTTAAGACTGGAGATTAGTCCTGGGGATTTGCAACTTACAGTGGGAAGCAAAAACTGTAAACATGTAATATACTCTGAATTTTATGTTTTCAAAAGAAGTAGGTGGTGGGGGCTGCTCTGTCCTTTTTCCAGCTCCCACAAGGCAACTTCCCCCTCTGGTTAGGTGAGGCTCTGCAACTCACAATGGATGGAAGAACTTTCTGGGAAGAATTCAGGGGTGGGAGAAATTTATTAATAAGCAAATTTTTTCATATGCAGCTTATAGAAACATCTTTTAGTAAGTAATAAAGGCCTCTGACAAGAGGGAAACAGAATGACCTTCTTGAAGGATATGGTTTTAAGCTAATTTATCTGCCAGTTGGTTTGACCATTGACAAGGAGGTGTGCAATGCCCCTGGTGTCCCCTTCCCCTTAGGCAGGTCCACATCATTTCTGCAATGTATTGTCTGCTTCCTTGCCAGCTGGGGGAATAATGAGATCCTGTGTTGGAGCCTGGGCAATGTCCCACAAAACAACTGTTCTGAGTCTGTAATGAATTTCTGATTCATGATTTCCCTATCTAGGCAAGATTAATGACTTAGCTATCCATGATTTCTCTGTTTTCAAAACCACACTCCCAAAACTTTACACAGACCATGGATGTTTTGAATTTTTCTCAGTTTTTCACTTATTTAAGTGGGGCTTAAACTTTAACAAGATTAGGACTCTCTCACCCAAAGCAGTTTCCAGACCTTTGTTGCTAGAAATGTCAAATCTCTTATGTTGTTTTTCTTGCTCTCTTGTGTGCTGAAATATGATTTAATATTTCCATTTTTCTGTTAATAAAATAATTTTTGGTATTGTAATCATTGTAGGGATTAACTAGATACCTTTGTCCTAAATTATTCTTTTTTTTCTGTTTGGATTTGTAATTGCCATAATTGTTTTAATGAGTCATGCATGTGGTCTGCTTCTGGGTCTGAAATTTCATTGTGTTCAACATCAGAGTGAATGGTACCTACAAAAGATGCTGTATGTGCCTCTGGAAGAGATGGTAAACAATTGGAAAATGTGTAGAGATGTTCTCTTATTATTGGAAATACAAGTAAACATGTTTTCCTTTTTTTCCTTGATTCTGTAAGAGTAGAGCCATATGTTATCCATTTCTGCCTCATACAAATTAATTAGAGCATGGCAATGTTTCCTAACTAATGGGGCAAACACCCTCATTTAGATTCTTATGTGGAAAGGTTTCCATCACTGTACAGATTCTTGCATGGCAACAATAGCAATTGCTGCAGTGTGATCAATAGAAGAAGCTGCATTAAGATCAGCAAGTAAAGCACAGTGCTAAACAGACTTAATTGAGCATTAGAGGTTTTGTAAACACAAACTCGCTTACCTAGTGGTGCATTTCTGTTGTTATTGGAATGAGCAGTGGTGTTGGGTTACAGTTTTGTTGTTTGCTTTTCTGCTTTGTTTGTGGCTTATTTTTTGGTTGTTTTGTTTGCTTTAAATTAGGAATCTTAATGTGTTTGTCTCTTTTACCTTATGTCCAGGATCTACTAAATATAGATTGTTCTGGGGGGCAACCCTGGTATATAGACAGTCTTAAGACTTGTGGATTCAGGATGTAGGTTAAAAGGACTGCAAAATATTTCTTTCCTTTACTACCTGCCTTTATTTAAAGTCTTGAACTTCTTGAGAAGGGAGGCTTTTGTCTTAATTTTATAAATGGAGATCAGCTGTAGTGGCCCTAGAGCTGGCAGCACAGAGATGTTCTTAATTGTGGTAGACTAATATTGTTTGGTTTGCAAAGGCCACACTGCAGAAATTGCTTCATGCTACCGTTATGGAGGGTAGAGACACATGGTGCATTTCAGAGGACGTGTGGTGTATTTTGTTGTTTGGTTTTTTTTCTTCTTTTCTTTCCACAACACTACCCAGTAGTTTGGCCTGGGACGATAGCCTTGGGAAAATGACTTTGTTTTCCTTTTACAGTAGCAAAATTAGGCTTTACAGATAGGGCCAGCCCATGGGAATCCCAGACCCTGGAGGGAAGGGAGAAAGTCTGGAGAAAGGAAGACCTTCCCTTGGTTGAGGAGAATCAGGTTAGGCAGACCTGACAACCACAAATCTATAGGCCGCAATGGAATATGCCCATGAGTGCTAAGGGAATAGCAGATGTTAGTTTAAGCCACTTTCTATCATCTTTGGGTGGAGAACTGAAGAGGTATCTGAGGACTGGAGAAAAAGCTAGTCTTCAAAAAGCAAGAAGGAGGACTGAGGAAACTACCGGTCAGTCAGCCTCAGCTTCATTATCGCCAGGAGAGGTGATGGAACAACTAATTATGGGTGTCATCTCTAAACGTGTAGAGGAAAAGGTTATCAGGAGTAGTCAGCATGGATTCACCAGGGGAAGTTGTGCTTGACTGCTCTGATAGCCTTCTACAATGAAATGACTGGCTGGGTAGAAGGGGGAGAGCAGTGGGTGTTGTCTACCTTGATTTCAGCAAGGCTTTCCATGCTGTCTCCTGTAACATCCTCATAGGTAAGCTCAGGAAGAGTGGGATGGGTTAGTGGACAGTGAGGTGGATTGAGAACTGGCTGAATGGCAGAGCTCAGAGGGTTGTGAGGAGAGGTGCTCATGATGCAAAACTGGGAGGAGTGTCTGACACACCAGAGTGCTGTGCTCTCATTCAGTGAGACCTGGACAGGCTGGAGAGTTGGGTGGAGAGAAACAGAATGAAGTTCAACAAAGGAAGTGTAGGCTCCTGCACCTGACAGGCTGGGGACTGACCTGTTGGAAAATAGCTCTGTGGAGAAGGACCTGGGGGTCCTGGTGGACAACAAGCTGTCCATGAGCCACAAGGAGTCCAACGGCATCCTGGGGTACATTACAAAGAGCATTGCCAGCAGAATGAGGCAGGTGATCCTGACCCTCTACTTAGCTCTAGAGAGGCTACATCTAAATTCTGTGTCCAGTTCTGGGCTTCCCAGTTCAGGGCAGAGAAGTAACTGCTGGAACAGGTCCAGCAGAAGGCTGTAAAGATGGATGGGGGACTGGAGTCCATCCATCTTCTTTAAGAGGAAAGTCTGAAGGAGCTGGGACAGTTTGCCCTGGAAGGAGATGACCAAAAGGAGATCTTATCAGTGCTTATAAATATCCTAAGGGGGGTTTTGAGAGGAGGGGATCAGGCACTTTTAGGTGGTGCCCAGTGACAGGGCAATGGGCACAAACTGAGACCCACCTTCCTATGTGAGTGACTGCCCAGAGAGGTGGCAGTCTCCTCTGGAGAGATTAAAAACTCACCTGGATGTGAAGCTGCTTTAGCAGAGGGATAGGACTAGATGATCTGCAGAGGTCCCTTCCAACCTCAACCATTCCATGTTTCCATGATCACAGTTGGTTAGGCAACATGGTCTTTCAGCTGGCTGTTTTTACAATGTGTCTGGCAATACCCCAGCTTGCCTCATACAATTTGGGATGATAGCTTTTGACATTTGTCTTTCAAAAAACACAGTGGTCTCTTCAGATACTCTTCTTTTTTCTTCCATGCTCTTGGGTTGTGTTTCTCCCTGTTCATGAGTTTTTTAGATATCTTTTATATGTCCTATTTAGCAGTTCTTTTCAGCTACCCTCTTAACCATATTAAAGGGACTAAACCCATCTATTTAACAAAAAGAAGTTACATTTAATGCTCCTGACAGGTATACTTGCTTTTTCCTCCAGCCTACCTCACCCGGTGCCCTCAATCACCACTGTGTGACACTGCTTCCTAGGACAAACCCTGACTGTGTTCCCTAAAAGCTTTAATTAGTAAAAGAATAATCTGTGAAGTGTGCAGAGTGCTCCTGTGAGAGAATCCTTTGGTGCTGTGTTTCTAGTGGTGCTGCCACAGAGCTTCCATATGGATAGTGAGAAATGTGTCACAGAGGCTTTTGGCTGACTGAAAACCTTTTTACCTGATGGCAGTGAAGAGTACTGGGCTTTGATATGCCATTTGGCTCAGATTTGTCAAATAAAAGTACAATCAGAGAGAGTGTCTGTATCCCCTTCCAGTACAGTAAGTGGAAAGCAACTCCCATAGAGGTCTCATCCTTTTCTGCTTGCTCTGGGAGATTAGGATTGTCAAATGGAACTGAAGACTCATAAACTAGTAGAGAATAAAGTTAATTGAGAAGATTTATAGGCTTGTTAGCTGGAATGTTTCTTAATTTAAAATGTCATGTATTCCCTGAAGGGAGACATTACTTCTAGTTGATGCCTTAATTGGAATGGGCTAATTTTCAGTACTGGGAATATTACTACTACTGAAAAAAATCCTTTAATCATGAACAGAGAGAGAGCTATTTAAGTTTCACAAGCTGTAAAAGCATCAGGAACACTGGTTTTAGCTTTCTTTCTTGGGGCCACAGGGGAGACTAAAAGGCGAACAGCAGCACTGGGCAGTTGTGAGAAGGTGTTTTCTTCAAGTGGTTTTGCCTAGAGCTGACTTGGAAATGTCACAACTTTTTTTTTCTCCCCCTTTCACTTACATGGTGATGCTCATGGTCTGGTGCTAAAATTGCTTCACATAGGTGTATCTTGATAGGTTACAGTTCTAATGCTTACAGGCTGGGTAAAATTGAGATATATTTGTGAAAATGGAATTGTCTACTTGCATGAAGAATAATCGCTAGTATTATTATATTTTTAAGTGTTTTTAGATATCATCTAGGGTAAATGTCTGCAAACAGATCATGCCAAAGTAAAGGCTCTATATGACTTTTATGCCCTGTGTTTGTTGGGATGGTATAATGTACTCTTTCTCATAGTTCTTCCAAAAATTTTTCAGATTCTTATGTTATCTAACTTATTTTAGGCACTTGTTCCTGTCTGCTCTATTACGAAAGAGCAGTATTTTTCATGTGTAAATTGATGTAAGATCCTGAAGTGGAGAGTCTAAAGTAGAAGCATAGGTGCAACAGAGAAAAAAAAAAGAATAATTGTTGCCCATTATGCAGAGATTTTCAGCTTCAGAGGTTTTACAAAAAACATCTAAAGCCACATGCTTTAGTTTTAGCTAGTCCAGCAAAGAGCAGAGAGTTTGACTCTGATCTTTGTGGGTCCCTTCAAACTCAAGAGATTCTGTGATTGTGTGCTCAGGTGGAGTGCTTTCCTGTGCCTCTGAACATTTTGGGGGGGTGGTGTTGTGGGGGTCTTTTGGGGGTGTTTTTTTCATTCTGGGTGCACCTTATGAGCTATCACTGAATTGTCTCAGTGATTGGCTCTTCCATGAGAAGGAGTAGTCATCGGATATTATTTATCTTTCCTTTCTCCAGGAACAAATTTATGTTAATTAGCTGTGACTTCCTACTCTCTCACCAGCACAGGAGGACACCGCTTTCTCTGTTTACTCCTTTGTAATTAAGCAATGAGACAACTTTGGAGGTCTGAGTGCATGAGAATGTAAGGTGGCAGAAAATGTTCGGTCAATTATCATAATCCTAAAAAAATCCCTTTTTCTGACCTTCCTATAGCTTAGAAGTGCCAAACAGAGTTAAATGTGCTCCAGTCCTTCTAGCAGCTGCTGCCTGCCCAAAATGAGGGACCCAGGGAGGCTGTGACAGAGATCACCAGGGATGCAAAAGAGGATTTCGGATGGGAGCAAGGCAAAGAGTGCTGTTGTGAGATTTCCATGGCAACAAGGGTCTGACTGTGGGTCATCTGCGACTCAGTGTAGAAATAACTCCTCGAGCTTTCTGTAAATAAATAAGTGCCTGGAGCTTGATTCTTCACTGGTATAAGTTCAGACTTGTGTGGTTGCTTTTGACAGATGATTCATGCTGTGAACATATAGCTCGTGGAAAAAGAAAAAATAACTTACAGTTCCTTGGTGCTTTTTTAATGCTTTTAGAAAGTCTGTCTCTTTTTAATGGTAATTATGTTTTTAAAAAATATAAACATAGGTTCCTGAAAATATGCTAATTTCTAACAACAGCAGTTTGGTTTTTGAGATCTGCAGCATCAGTTACAAAAATCTTCTATAACTTACATCTTATAAGACCAAAGTTAGAAACATATCAAATCCAATGTTTTTGATTCAAAAATTCTGTCTTGTGAAGAACATTCCCAGAGTCAAATCCTATTTTGCATCATGTGTGATGCTTTAAAAAAATCATGGACTCCACTGCTTAGAATTAGAATGAATGTGTTTGAGCTAACTCCTGTGTTTTGAAAAAAATCTAGAAAAATTACTGTAAAGTGGTGCTGACAGTCAAACCAAGCATAAAGCTATAAGTATCTGATAAAAAAAACCAATAAAATGTCAGAGGGAAGACAGAAAGGAAAAAATCCTATCTAATGCTCTTCTCTGTGCTAAGACTTAATGTAGATTTTAACTAACTTGTGACACCCTCTTTCATGGCAAATGTTTTCTAAGGTTCCCAGTGTCATAAATAGTATCCATTAGCATCATCCCTTTGGTTTCCTTAGCAACTGAGACAATCAATTCAAGGGTATTTTCATCGGCACAGAAAAGCATCAGCTACCATAGTTATGGGCAGAAGTACAAAAAGCAGGTAGGCTGGAATCTATTTGTCTCCAGACAAGCTTTATTTCATTCTCTTTTTCTTTCTATTTTATGAGTTGCAAGCCTTTAATCACAGATTAAGCACAGATCTCTTCAAACTGTGCTGTGCTCGTACATCAATAATGGTTGATGCTGACTCTAAGGAATTCTCAAATCCACTCAGCCCAGCTGCAAGAAGCTTGATATTTTAGCTTCACAACCTGAAAACCTTCTTAATTTTCATATTTTGGGTGTGAATATATAATTTTCTTTTTTAGAGCATTAATTAGAAAACTGTGACATTAAGGTCATGCTGGGACTTGTTTCAGTGGGTGGAGGAAAGGGGCCTGGTTGCTGCTGCTGCTTTCTTCATTCCTTTCCAGTACAAAGGGTCACATGCGGTTTGTGGTTTTTGTCAGTTAGGTCCATTCTGAAGAAGAAATTCAGAAAGCAAGTAGGGGTTGCAAAAGGCTAGTGTTCATTAATTGTTCTGCAGATTCCACTTGTCAAGGAAGATTATATGGCTGGGAGATGGATTTCTTTTAAATATATATTATAGTTATATATATTTTTTGTTTTCTAGAATAGTTTGTTTAATGTCCTGCTGAAGCTTCAGTCCAACTCTGCATGATTCTGTCTGCAGAAAGGCTTTCTTCTCTTAATTTGCTCTGCATTGTCAGTACCACATTTCAGTAAAGAGGGAAGTAGTGCTATGATAGTGAGTTATTTGAAAAGCTCCATAGTATTTACAGGAAAAGTAATTTTTTTCTCTCTATTTCATTTTTCATTTCTTCGGAGTCTGACAACTGGATGTATTCTGAAGAAATTCAGCATGTAAGATGAAAACATGGCTTTGTCAACTGTTACTCCTGAAACACAGACAAAGTGTTTTGTTACTTTTGTTCATTTAGATGCTTAAAAAAAATTTAAAAAACAAGTTAATATCAAGCCTTTTGAAGTAGGTGCAGAAGGTCCCTTAGTTTCCTGTGGGGACTTCCCAAGCTAACCATAGAACATACAAATTTATTAAACAATAAATTCACTGCATGCTTTTCTTAGTTCTGATGACTGCTGCTCCTAAATTCCATCAGTTTCTGTGTCAGTCCTACCACTCCCTAAGCCCACTGTCACGAGTAAGATTTCTTGCAGGTTTCCAAGTTCAGTGTTGGAAAAAAATCAGGTGGACAAGTCAGGCTTGCTCATCATCATGAGTACTGGCAATGCTCACCCCCTGAAGTAACAGGACACAGTAGGACGACTCACTGGCTTTTTTGTGGTATTCTGCTTTCCCCCAGACAATTTGTGATTCAGTTCCCATAGTTGCCATGAAGGAGCTGTGACAATTTCAGACTGATGGCCACAGAGAACTATATTCCAACATAACTGAGGCCATGAACCTTTTTAGAATGTAAGAATGTCTTCACAGTTTCAGTAACGTAGAGGTTGGAAGCTGTTCGACATCTTTCAGCACCATTACCTCAGTTCTAGTGGAACTTCAATGTTGGGATTCCAGTAAGGATGTAAGCTCATTTGATCTGAGGTGGAGGAAGAAAAAGGCATGGCCTCTTAGACATTTTGGAGTTGTTACTCGATATCTCATGTGAGTGCTGACATTTGTCATCAGTTTTGGTTTAGCCATAGTGTAAGGTAGAAGTATTCAGTGTGTTCACAGATGTTTTTTTTTTTCCTCCCTGAGCGTAACAAACCAACTAATTTACTTCTAGCTGGTTGCATATAGGTCCCCTGTCATGACCACATGTCCCTCTTGTGACTGTGTAAGCATTTTCCCCACACACACTTTTTTTCATCCTCCCCCATTTTTTTCTGTCAGAACTTAGCACAACAGATCTGAGTTCACTCCTTCCTACTGGTCAGCACTGGGATGAGCAGCAGCTGCTCGGGAAATTGAATGTTATGGATTTGATGTTTGTATGTTCAATGAACGTGCAATTGCAAACAGGTTAATAGTGTGAATGCTTGGCTGACAAATACAGGTATACCCCTACTAATTACCATTCCCAGAATTAGATTTTTGGCTTTTGCAAAATCTCAGGATGCATTTGTAGATCCAAAACTTAAAAGAGTTGTTCTTTACTCAATTCACAGTGTTTGATGGGGGGTGTGGAGAGAAGGCAATTTTGACACTAAACTAACTGGGCTATGAATACAGCATTTTAGATAAGTGGGAACATTTGGAAATTTGTTAATGGACAAACTGCCAGGTACTTAAAAGACCCCAAATAATATTTGACTGAGCCACTTTGTGAGCAATCTCTCAAAATTCAGGGAAACTGCCAAAACCTAATTAATTGAGATGAGATGTACTTATCTCCATGAGCTTTATCCAAAGCATGGTAGCCACCACTGACACTTTGGGTTTCTGCACTGTCCCTCTTTCAGGGCAGGAAAGTGCAGTTTATAGACAGTTGATGCAACAAGGTAATATTGATGAAAGCAGTCAATATGTTTTCACTAGACATACAGATACTGCAATGATGGTACAATTCAATGGTTGCCCCTAATAAATTGTAGGGTATAAGTTAAAACAGGTCTTGACCTTCAGCGCAATCTGCATGCTCAGTTAATACTTTTTAATTGCTAATGCAAGTAGAGGGTGAAAGTGTGAGCAGCATAACAGCAAGTGAGTAATTCTCTATTGACCAAGTGACATGGGACTGTGTGTGTATATCTTTGTGAAAATAAAGGCTAGAGAAAGAACTTACAGCCAAATTAATTGAACTATTTTTTTTCATTCTTTTAAAGAATTGTTTCATTAATCAACAACCGCAATACTCAGGACTTCTGATTATAAGGACAGACCACGTATTATTGGAGTTCTGCTATGTTTAGATACCTAGTGGCCTGGAAAAGAATTCAAAGGATCCAAGCAGAAATGAAGTTACAAGGACCTTCAGGGCAGGCGAAAGAGGAGATTTTCCAGAAATGCTTGTGAAAACAGCCAGGACAATTTCAAATGTGATGGCCCCAAGTCAAAAGCAGTTTTGGAAAACAGGAAGAAAAATTTCTATTGGACAATTGTTTGAACTCTTTGTTTTTCTTCATTAATACTTGAAAATATCTTCTCTGTAGAAACTTTGTATAATATTTAATTGCCCTACATTATAGATATTTATTATATAAACAATTACATACCACATAAAATCAGGACATATACAACAAACCGGTGATTTTGTTTTCTTCTTTTCAGGTGGTTTTCCCTCAAGAAAATAAGGTGCAATAATATTATACCACATAAACATTAGTGGGAATGTGTTAGATGTGCAAGTGCTTCAAGAACTGAAAGAATACTTTCAAAGTCAAATCTTTACCCAGCAAATTAATCTGCAAGCATAGTTATATTTGCTGTAACTAAAATGCTTGTGAAAGGATCGTATTTAAAAGTACCCACAGCATCAAGAGATTTCATTGGCATTTCAGAAACAGAGCAATGTTGATATTAGGTTTCATGTCTTGTTCCACCCCATCAGCCTTTGTAAGCTACTTTGTATGGCAGTACTTGTGTCAACACCTCAATATAGATTTGGCATTAAAACAACATCAGCCTAAGTGCTTTGAGCAGTCATCCTTATCATGAGAGGATCTGTTAACTATCCTGTGAAATGGACTTGTTGGAAGCAAATAGCCTGGAATAGAGAATGAATTACTTGCCTGCCATCAGCCCTCCTTTGACAGTGTACTCAGATTGAATTCTAGTCTGGCAAAGTGTGATAGAAATACACAGCTTGCTCATGTAAAAGTGTTTGCAGCCGCTATTCTTTGCAAACAGCTCTGGTAGGGAAGAGCAGGGCAATGATCCTGCAAACAGCTCTTGTAAGGCATCTCCTATGTTCATCTGTAAAATATTTGTACTAAAAATAGTTTAAAAAGTGGAGTGCATTTAAAGATAACAAGAAACACCCCCTCCCCCCCCCGCCCCGACTAGGAAGCCATTACCTGACAAAAACGGGAGTCATTGCATTCCTACTGTTAAGAGCCTGAAACATGTTCTGCTTCCAGGTGAATGAGCTGTGCCCAGGTACCAGCAGACCTTCTTGCTCCTGTGCTCTCCAGGAGTGGTTATCTTGCAGTAAGAGAAGCCTTGCATGCCATCTTTGCTGATATGTGTCCACTTTTAATTAGCTTTCATGACTTCCTTTCTGTTCATCCTGAGCCTGGGTAAAGATTTCCATATTCCATCCTGATGTGCTTGGGGAAGGAATAACTTTTCATCTCCTCTGCTTCCCTCCTCCCTGTGGAACATGATATCTGACACTTTTCCAAACACAGAGAAAACAGAGCCAGGACAGTCCCTTGTTTCACCTTGTCTTGCTGTCAAAATGGGTTTTAAAATACCCTGTCAATTAATCTCACCGAAACAACTAGTGAAGGTTTTGCTAACTCTGTCCTTGCAGCTCTGTGGTTAATTAATTTCTGGTTTGGAGATAGCTTAGCAGAAGTGGCAGTGGCAAATTGCTCTCCTGTCACTGCAACAGGAAAGTTTAAATTGGGTGATGCCCCATATACTGCAAGCTAGGTAGCCTTCTGCTAAAGAGAAAACAGGATACTTTAAATTAATATTTTGTCCCTTGAGATCTGTATGCCATATTAATAAGGCAATTTCATTGCTATCTATACACCACCAGCCTGGTTTGGAGTGGATTACTCAACCCCTATTTGACTGGCAGGAACTGAGCAGGGAGACTTTCCTTATATAATATTGGTAAAAAAAGATGAAATTGGTGAAGCATTCAGGCTGCTAATCCAATACTTAGTCATTGCAAGATTCATCTGTTTTGGTTCCAGAGACCCTGGTTTCCTATGATACTGCTGAATTTAGCATTCAGCTTAAT
Source organism: Bombycilla garrulus (assembly GCA_013400315.1). Taxonomy (NCBI): domain Eukaryota; kingdom Metazoa; phylum Chordata; class Aves; order Passeriformes; family Bombycillidae; genus Bombycilla; species Bombycilla garrulus. Next base: position 37,923 of record VXBU01002032.1, read on the forward strand.
TCCATTTTCATTCACATTCAGCCCCCAGTGTAATATCATTGACCACCTACAGGTTCGTTTGACAGCATGAAGCAGCAAAATGATCCCTTTTCAGAGTAAGTATTTTAATTTTAGATTGCTAATAACCATAGCACTGTTGTGATGTGGTGATGTGGAAGTGCCTCTGGTCTCAGCAAGCCACAGAAACCATCAGTGTTTTGAGTTTACCAGAGTGATAACCTTTCTGCAGGAATTTGCTGTTCCCTTCTTAGAATAGGATTTTAGAGAAGACAGGTACTTATATTCAGAAACAGCCTGAGAATTATTTCTCCTCCCCCCCCCCCCCCCCNNNGGCTATATCAGGTTTCAATCATGCTTGTGAACATCATGGACTTGGTTTGCAGAGCAGCTTGAATGAAATGAAGCATTTTCCACCCGAGATTCTTAACAGCCCTTTCTGAAATAAATGGAGTGGCTGATGGCTCTCAGAGCTGCAGTTGGTGAGATACAGTGTGTTTTAGCTAATGTAATGATGGGGTTTGCCCTTTTTTTTCTACCGCAAATTATCATCATATGGAAGTATTTCGTCAAGAAGTACTTAACAAGTATCACAAACACTGTGTAATCTCCTCACCTTTCTAAAGAATCTTGTATTTGTTGTGGCTGTAAGGACTGGCAATTGAACTGGCTGATGTACATAGATGTTTTTTGGCTAACAGGAGAAATTTCTTTTTATTGACCGTTCTTCATTAGCTTTCTTCACAATGGAACCTAAGATGTGTCTACATGGAAACTTTCTCTGAGGGTAATACGCACTTTTAGAAGAAAGAACTACTAGGCACCTCTCAGAAATTGCCTTTTTCAGTATTTAATTAATTATCTAACCTCAAGTCAATATCAGAGCATTTTTCAAGAGTGTTAAACCTCATGTTGCAAACAGTTGTCTAAGTGCACCCTTTTAATGACAACGTCTGTTGCCCTTTGTTTTGTTGCTTGCAATCTGTGGCACCCAAGAGGCAAAGGTGCCTCCTGAGGGCCATCTCACAATGCACTGTCACAGGCTTGCACAAACATGACAACCTCGCTGTACATTTCCTCATGGCATTAGACACAACACCAGAGCATGAAGAATGAAGACACTTCTAAAAAGATAAAGTCAGATTTTCTTTTTCTTTTTTGATGAGAGATGTGGGAGATGACGTGTGCTCTTCTGTTAGCTACTAGTATATTCTTGATAGATAGCTTTATAATATTTCTGTAAAACCTAGAAAACTCAGTTCCTAAAGGCTCTGATTCCACCGCACCACGAATTTGAGTTATAGGTGGCTTCCATATAGTTCCTGCATGTATTGCTTCTATTTGTGCATTTGACATGAAGTTTGTAGCCAGGAAAGCAAAACAAAAAAAAAGAACCACGATATGATAGGTTGTACAGGAAGTGTCTTAGTGTATGGAAGGGCCAAACCATATCCTGTTGGACAAAACTGTATTTCAATGTGAATCTTTCCCCACCTGGAAGTTGTTGAGATTAAGAGGACCGATCTCTTTGTGATGTACATTAATATCTACTAATGAAAGATGCAGGATAACACATAGGCTGCTAGAAAACTTTGGAGTGAAATTGTCTCACATAGAAGTGTTTCTATTGCCTTACTTCCCTAAGTGTATCAGTTCTGCTAAGGCATAAGCATCTTTCAAAGAATAGATATGATAGATCATCAATGGCAAAATTGAATTTCACTGTTCCAAACTTATTTTTCCATTAGGCCAAGGACCTAGTAAACACCCAAAATGTGTTCTTGAACAAATGAGTTCTTGGAAATTTTCATGTTGCAGTCAATGGACTTTGTTTCAGAAATGAACAGCAAATTGCAGTCTTGAGGCAAAAAACAAAGCAAAAAAAAAAA
>VXBU01002032.1:39855-52440 GCA_013400315.1 Bombycilla garrulus
AACCACAAAAAAACCCGGAGGAAAAGCCCTTTAACTGTTTGTTTGGGGTTGAGTTTTGGTCTTTTTCTGTGAAGTAAAAAATGTCCCTAATATTCTCTAGGAAAATTTTTACTTTGTGTCAGAATAAACAGAATCTTGATCTCCTATATATATATGTGGGGGTTTTGGTTTTTATTTATTTGTGTGTTTTCTGTCTGTGGTTGGGTTTTTTTTGGTTTGTTTTTTGGATTTTTTTAAGCATGCAAGAATTGGAGTAAATGATATTTCAATACGCAGAAATTGGAATTTTAAATACTGGATAGTCATAAACAATACAAAAGGAAAATTTCTGTTTCCATCAGAAATCTTGACTGACCTAAGCCCTTATTTCTTTAGAGATGTTAGAAATTAAGTGCACACATAGTATTATGTCTGTGAATTGTATCTGTTAAAATAATTTAAAGGCGAATAGTCTTTTAGCAAATATAGCCATAGAGAAATGTAGTTAGAGTGGCTGAGAGCTGAGAATCTTGTCTATTAGAGCTGTTAGGGACAAAAAGAAATCAGATTAAACATCTTTGTAATAAGACTTTTATCTGTGCTTTTATAAAGACACAGCAAACAATGTAAGTGACACAAAATCCCAGCCATTTCAGATTGTTTGTGGAGGAGCTATGAGCAAATGCAAACCTGAAATGCTCATGGATGTTTAAGAAACCAACAAATTGACCTGAAAGTGTTGCTTCTATGTAACATTTAAATACATTAGACTTAAACTCATTGTCTTGCAAATGAAGGCATTCAGGTAGATTTTGTAATTGCTCAGATATGGTCTGAAGATACCTTCATACCGCAGATAAGGGTATGAAGACCCTATTCAAAAGAGTCTTATTTAAAGAAGGACCCGAACGTGGGAGAAGAGGGGACCCTGCCTATGGAAAGGAAGCAAAATGGAAATCTACCATGGATGTTTATCAGGACTAATTAGAGGTTAATTAATGTTGAAGTAGACGGATGACTTGTTTTTCTTTTGTACATTAAAGATGCACAAATAGTGACTGAGGTCTTATTGCAACATTAGGGTTTTGGGCAGCTTTACTGATCTGTTCTTCCGTATCTAGTTAAGTATTATGTTAAGAATAAGTCTTCACCAATTTCCAAGGAAAGGTTTGATCTACAAATGATATTTGGAGGATATGTAAATTCTGATGCCCTTAATGAGATTTGTTTAGCTCTGTTCAGTCTTTCTGCATTCCACCAAGCTCTGTTTCAATGCAGTATTTTAATATATAGTGGGTAACCGTCCCTACCTCTGATAAATCAGTTCCAGAAGATTGCCTCATCTAAACATAGTCTGAACTGAACTTTAATCACTCAATGCCTGATGAAACTTGATAGTATGCTGGGAAGTTTTTCTTTGAGTTTTCATGTTATTACTTAGTAATGTGTTCAATTCTCTTTGCTGCTATGCACTGGTAATAGTAGAAGACTTGAAGTTAAGAAACTACTCCAATTATTTTTGGAACATTCTGGGTTCATTATAAATAGAGGATATAAGATTGTTAGAGTCATTATAGCATAATATCTTTTCCCATCAGAAGCCCTGGAAAATAGGATAGTTCTGGCAGTGCACATCTTGCACTGAGAAACTGTGAGGATATAAGAAATGATTGTTTGAAAAATGGTACCTAATTTAAAAAAAAATGTAATATTTTTCCCCTAGGCACTTGTAATAGTATCTCCATGAACCAGGTTTTTTTTCTTGCCCATTTTTTCCCTTTTCTTTCTCTACTTTGGTGTTTTCTGCAAGTGCTGCTTTTGACGGAGTTCTCAGTCATAAACAAGTCGCTGTTTATTTTTTCTTTGTATTTTATTTTTGCCTTTTTNTTTTTTTTTTTAGAGGCTGGAGAAGGGGGAGGATTTTCATTAAGCCCTCTCTTCAGATGAATTAGGGAAAAACAGAGGATCTTATAACGTTGCCCAATAAAAAATGATCTGGATGGTCTAACTCATTTTTAACCATTAATTAGGAGTAATTTGATGAGCATTAGTAGCCATAAACAGACTTTAGGATTTTCTTATTTATCTTTTCTTTGGCTGGTAGCTTTTCAAACATATTAGCCAGAACTGACTCCTATTCAATGTACCCAGTTGTCCCTGTCCCAAACATTTGGCCCCATGCTAATCTATGACCATAACAAAAGCATAATTAATTTTGGTTGCTATCTCTATGGGATAACTCATAAAACATTCTTATGCCCATTTAGTAAATGGCAGCACAAAGATAGTAGGAGCATAAATTTAGTGATAACTGTGATATATGGGACATCCTGAATGGGTAGAAGATACCATGAACAGTTATATCTTGGCTTAAATCGGGTCTCTACATATTCAATTCACAGTGTCATGACTCTTGGTTTACTTTCTGGATTTTTGATGTCTTATTAGGTAGAATTCATTAATCCTTTCTATTCGAATATGAAATGTTAGGGGTTTTCTTCGTTGTTGTTTGTTATATTTTTTGGTGTGTTTTTTTTTTTTTGGGTTTTTTTTGTTTTTTTTTTTTTTTTTTTTTTTTTTTTTTTTTTTTTTTTGTTTTTTTTTTTTTTTTTTTTTTGTTTTGTTTTGTTTTGTTTTGTTTTGTTTTGTTTTGTTTGGGTGTGGTTGTTTTGCTTTTGTTTTTCTTAGGACAATTTTCTCCTTGGGGCATAACGTTCCAAAGATTCTGCCCTTTCCAGCTAGGAGGGTAAAAATGTTATGGGCTGGGGTGCTACTCTTAATAAGTATTTTTAGATAGAATGTTTTATTTACTTACCCAGATTTCCATACCTCTAAATTTTGGTGTTACAATAAAAAAACAGGGAAAAATAAGAAGACAGATTCTGAGAACAAGCAATGATGGTGCAAGATCATCCTTGGTGCCTTATTTTTATTTTCCTGGGAACAGTCTGTTCATTTATCAGCATCAGGGTGGCTGTGATCTGTCATGAAAGTAAGATTGGTACTGCTGATAAGACACTTCTGTTCTTCAGAGTTAGAGACATTCACAGCTTGGTGCTGAGCATCTGCTGCTCTGCCCTTGTGAACTGAGCTAGAAATTCTACCCCTTGCTCTGCTGGGTCCTATAGAACCACTTACTCCCAGAATATCCCCAAAGAGAGGGCTTTGTGGCACAGCAAAATTAATCCAGCATCTAAATGCAATAAAAAAAAAAAAAAAAAAAAGTTTCTTCTGTTTTTTTTTACACCTAAGTGCCTGCAGTAAGCCTGCTAAAGCAGAGAAAACTTAGATCTGTATGCATGAGCAGTATCTGCCATTTAGCTTCCAGCCTGCAGAAAGGAGACGATAATCCGTGGCTGCAAGGGGGGAGGATGAGAGAGCAAGGCCCCTTTTCATGGGTTATTGCTACTGAACTGTCAGGTAGAGGTAAAATTGCAGCTTGACTTCTTATCTTGGTGCTTTTTCCATCCTCTGTCTCAGCAGGTCTGACACATAGTGCTCCAAGAAGGTCACAAATTGAAGAACTGGCCTTTGAGCAGGGTTTTGTTGTTTGGGGTTTTTTAATTATTGTTTTTATTATTTTGACAATGTCAATTTTATCCTTATAGGATTCTTGCATGATTTAGGGGTGTGTGTATCAGAACAGTATGATAAAGGACAGGCTGTGGAACTACATGATGCTTGTCTTCCTGGTAGCAAACTTTGTCAGGGAGAGTTATAATACACATATGTTGTGGTTTAGGAATGATATTGCCTAATTTAGTGTTCCCACTGAAGCCATTCCAAATCACACACCACTTGCTCAGTCCCCGCTTCCTCTCCCTCCTCTCTCTGGAGAGGAGAATTAGAGGCACAAAAGGTAAAAATCACAAGTTGCTGTAAGAACAATTTACTGGAAGCAGCAATGAGATAAAAAAACAACCAGGAACAGTGACAGTATTAGTGACCAAAGTATACAAAATGCAAATGCTCACCACAATACCATGCAGAGCCTGACAATTCCTGACTACTTCCATGTACCCCTTACCAGTGTTCCCAGAAAATTATGTTAGGTGGTGTTGAAAGCCCGTGGTTCTTAGCCATGCACCCTCCTGGCTACTACGAAAACTAATGCTCCTGGCTGAAACCAGGATAGGATGTTTTTTTCTGCAAATAGGTGCATAAACTTACTCGATCGACTAGGTTGTCTGAGATTTTCATATCTAGTGTCACTTAAGACCAGGCTTACACTAGAGAAGGTTGGCTGGTAGACTTCTGTTCACAGAATCTTGGAATATTCTGAGTTGGAAGGAACCTGAAAGGATTATCAAGTCCAACTCTAACATGAATGGCCCACATGGAGATCAAAGCTGTGATCTTGGTGGTATCAGCACCATGTTCTGACCAACTGAGCTGATCTCAAGGTCAGCTTTCTCCTTTTCAGCCCAAACCATGATGTCATTCTATTATTCTGTAACACAACTTGGAGTCAGGAAACTCTGGGCTTCTCTCTGCTCTTAACCAGTGCCTTAATGTCTTTAAAAAATACATGATTTCTGCTATTCCCTGGTGGTGATAGCTCACAAAGCTTTCTCAGAAATGCTCTGCAGTGGGGTTCCTGAGCAGTGACCCCCACAGCTCAGCAATGACCACCCCCTCACTTCGGGGAGATGGAGAAGCTGACTTATTTTCTTTTATGGTTCAAGCAGTAAAAACCTTTTGGTATGTGCAGTATGGGGGTAAAGTCCCCCCACAAATGTGAATACAGAGCTATGGAATTTATGCTCACAATTAGGGATGGGAACTCTGTTTGCTACAATGCCAAGATCTGTAAGTGGTTCTGTATCCCTGAGAGTATCCCAGGAGCAATGCTGTTGACTTTATGGTCCTGGTCTGAGAGCTGGCCTTTCCTTTTGGAACAGCTATTTGTTTCCATCACCGACGTGACAGCTGTAGGTGTGCAGAGAAAGTTGTGACTAGAACTGTGCAAACTAGAGGAGGAAAAGAGGGAAATGTCTAAAGAGGGGGGTAAAAAGCTCAACCTCTCTTGCCAACTTCTCCTCGGATTTTCCTTGAATTGTTTGTTTTTCTTATTGTCTTCAGTCAGAATGTAAAAAAGGCTCATGTTGCAGGAAGAACTGGGATTTCTAGGCATTTTATACCAGCTGAGCTTATGATGCTGTTTTAATAGTCTATTGGAGATGACTCAGCCAGCTCAGACAGTGCAAAATCATCAATTATTTATTTCTAAGTTTCGTGCATTGCTGGTCTGTGGAGATCATTAATGTCTGGATAAAAAAATTACTGGAGAGAGGTGGTGCCTTGCTCTCTTGTAACATCGCTAAAATTTTCAAGTAAAGGCTGTAAACAAGGATGCTCCACTACAGCAATTGCAATCTGAGCATTTGAGGGATTGTTCCTAGTTTAGTATTCTGTGTTCTTTCTCTCTGCTTACCTAACCAAACAGCAGTGCTTGCTGTCGCAGCTGAAAAGACCTAAATTCATCCACATGTAATTTTTTGTGTTGCGTATTATGGTGGCTTGGTTTCCTTAATAATTCTTCCCTGCTGTTGCACAAAATCATGTTACTCAGCTACGACTCACTGGATATCTGTTCACATGTCATTTTGCTATTAGAACTTAACTGAGATGAAATGGGGCATTCTCTCTCCTATCCTCTTGTCTAGGCACTGTTGTGATTAGTAATTTTTAAGAGATGATGATTTTTTGAATATATTTTGGTAGAGATTTTGTAGTTGCGCCTGCGATAGGTTTGAATAGAGGTTTGTAGAAGGGTCACACTTTTATTTAGCTCACTGATGTGGTTGCAAAAACCAGTACTCTGTTTTCTGGGTGTAGTGAGTCCTTCTACAGCATCCAAAAAAACCACAATATAGATGTTAGTAGATGCAGAGAGTCTTCTTTCAGTGAGAAAATTCACTCAAGCCTTGGTCTTCTAAAGTGAAATGAATATATGCAGGAAGTAATGGTAACACCTGTCCTTGTGTTCTTATCTGCAGCTCTTTTTCTATGTACTTTTGCTTTTAACAGGGCATCTTATGTGTAGATACAGGTAGGTAGAAATTTGATTTTGCTCTAATTAAATGGGGAACAATCTACTTAGTGATACCCAGACTGTGGCAGATCTTGGCATTATAGCTAGGTCTTCAGAAACATTGTCTGCAGTCCTTCACAGAACTGTTTTAACATTAGTTTTTGCACTCCTACCAAACTTTTTGATTCAACAATAAAATTTATATTGTAGCAGACGAAAATACAACAGTACCCAAAAGTTATTCTCATGGTTTCAAGATGGTACAGAATTTAAAGCTATGCTTCAGTAATACCACCATATGATACAAAAGGCAAATTAAAAAAAAAAAAATCCTAAATCAGGGATCTGGCTTATTTTTACCATAGCCGAGATGAATAGTAGCTAACTCAACCCTCTGGATGTATTTATTAATTTTGACACTGTATGTGGGCCCAAATTCAGTTCCCATTATGTAGCATTAAAATGATACTTTGCATATGCTGCTTGTGGGTGTTTGTAAAAAAGAAGCTGTCTACAGGATTTTATAGTACCTTGAGACTGAGAGATGTCTAAATAGGGGTATGTGACCATTGGGTTTGAAATATGAAGATATCTGAGCTGTAAATTGATAATGCTAATGTCTGGAGTGATTTCTCATGTACTCTTAGTCTGCTCCTAAAGGGAGAAGGCTCTGTCCTCTCCAACAACTTTATGGCTTCAGTCAGGCTTTGCCAGGGATGCATCTTGGTATTATCCCAGGTTGCTGAACGTCATAAGGGATTTCAGCCTTACCTCTGAATTTTGACATTGGGAGGTTGACTTTCCAGATTTAATCTTGGATACTGTGAGGCTTTTCCATATAGAATAAATCTCACTGTTCACCACCCTGTTTTCCCTCCCTCCTTAACTTACACTACTGAACCTAAAAGCAATTCATATTTGTCAGAAGCTGAAAGACAGTAAGAAAAAACTGATGATCCTAAAATAAAGGGAGTGCCTTGTGAAAGTTAGAACAACAATGTCAGAGCAAGAGGAGGTGTTTACATTCTGTGTGTGTGCTTTTTTCCCAAGTCTCCGCAGTGAAAAAAGCTCATCAAAATGTGCATAATCAAGCACTTCCAATGAATCATCAAATGCCATGAAATGTCATAGTAAAAAAATTATTCTTCGGCCACTTGCTGAAAACACTATGCCTACTGATTTCCATGGGTAGGCATATGGCAAGACAGAAACATGACGTGGAACTGCGGAAAACAGAATCCCACCTTGTGTGACTTCTGCTACCCCTCACTTACGTCTTCCAAGGCATTACTGTCTACCATGAAGAAGGTTGTGTTTTCATAACTTGTTCTTTTACTCTGCATCTCTGACCATCCAGGAAGTTAGAGAAAGATCCCAGAGCTGGTCGTCTTAAACTGATTTGTAGGGAGAAGTTGACCATTAATACTTTTAACTGAGGTAAGATTGATGTTTCATGTCATGGCCTAGATGCATAGGTTGTTGCTGATAAGTCACAAAAGGATCACTTATTAGCAAAGCAAAATATTTCTTCGACAATTTACAAAAAGCTCCCTGTCATAATTTGCCATAATGCTCCCAATGTCATATTTAAAATCAAAGTAATTTCAGCAGAATATACTATGTATGTGATTTCAAGGTCTCTCAATTTAAGTCACATTTTACTTGATTACAAATAAGACTTACCCTATTACACAATTCATTACTTGCTTTTCTCTTATTAGAAAAACAAAACCTCAGCCCTAAATGTAACCTGGCCAGAATGTCAAGGATCAGGAACATCAAGGAAGAATACAGAGGGGAGAAACTATGATGATGGTTTGTTGGTCCAGCATGTGTAAGACTGATTTTCATGTCATTTGCTTCTGGAATTCCTCATCTTGTTCCCTTTGTTCTTTTGTACTTAAACTGGCCCTCAGGGACCTGTGTACTTGTGCAGTGGCACATTTGTCTTGTTCTCCAATGTTAAGCTTTTTGCAGTGCTATGAATTTCAAGAATGCAGTTTTCCGTAAGTGCTGTAGTGTGGCAAAGAAACAGGACTATGAAGAGAGTGGAGACCATGAGAGTGGAAAGCAGCAGCGTGACATTTTTCATTTTCATCATCTTTGACAGCTGCTTCATACTGAGAGCAAATAAGAGTACCAGTGATGTTTTCTCTAGTTAATCCAAGTGTTGCAGCTGCTTTGGGAGGAATTCTGCATCATAGTTGTTCTTCTGCAAGTTTTCCTGCCTCGGATGATCAGTAAACAAGTGATACAGAGGGAGGCACCTTGTACCTTTCTAAATCTGACACCCTTACAAATGTAAAGCAACACCTGTGTGTTCAAAGAAACCATACACAACCCCCAAATCTTTCTGTAATCCAGGCCATGTATATAAACGCCCAGGTAAAATGGCTTTGCCTTCAGTGTCCAAAACTCCCTGTACCTGTGTCCTCTCTGATCACCAGTGCCTGACCCTGCTGCCTGAGGCAGATGTCAGAGGAGCTGACTGGGCAGCCTGGAGTCTGGTGGAGAGCGGCTGCATTTTATCTTCTCTGTGCTGCCTCTTGCTTCAGCTGCATTTCAAAAGGACATGCTTAATGAGCTGTAAAGGGAGGGGTGGTGGGGAGTGATATTCAGACAAATCTTGATAATATGCTTTGATTAATTCAAGAGCTGAAGGTAGCTGAAAAGCCTTTTTTTTTTCATTTCTAAAATCCAGGTTATTATTTTATTGCTTTACATTGCCTTTAGTAGCACAGTGTATGTACACTTTTCAGTAGTGCACAAAGGAAAATTATTAGCAAGGATTACATATTTTCACTTGAAACATATAAAATGTAAAAATCTTTCATGTAAAATCTGGTTTTCTTTCCCTAAGAGTGGGTATAAAAACAAACAAGCATATCCCCCACCATAAACCAGTCAATTCCCCATTATTATCAGTTTGGGAATTTGGTACTTTCCTGAGGTTTACAAGCTCGAGGGGAATTTAATTGTGCCAAGTATTTCTTTCCATGTAATGTTAAAAAGTACATTAACTACCCTCACCAAAATCCAATAGGAAATGAAATCCAGTAGGAAATGAACTGTTGCCATTCATTTTCTATTTCCGGTTCCATCCTCCATTATTATGTCTTGCTTATTTCTTTGATGCGTTAAGGTACACTTTTCTCTCCTCTGAGTGGGCCAAATCCATAGAGGAATGGAAAAAATGAGCCCACCTTTCTCTGTAAAATTATACTCTTGGCTTTGTTTTTTTTTTACCCTGGGATGACTTCTTTTCAAACTTTGTCTCTTACTCGTCTTGTACTGCGTGAGTGGACTCAAATATTTCTGGACCTATGTGTCCAAGCCCTGTTTATGAGGCCCATGTTTTTAGTGATTTTTTTTTTTGTGGAGGAGTGGCTGGTTGTCTTCTTGTTTCTCTTGGGTGGTGGGCGGTAACCTTCTACTTCCAGCAGTAATAGTAAAGCAGAATATGCCTCCTGCAATCTGAATGTCACCATGGTGGCTTTCATTTGTTATACTTTTGCTTAGTTTTTTCCCCCTCATTTCTCTTGTTTTATTTTTTGGCTTAACCTACTGGTCTTTTTGGTGCTGCTTCAGTCAGATCTGAGCAAGCCTTCTATTTTTGTTATTTTAAAATACTTAATACTATTTAGATTAAAAAGAAAGCTACAAAGGTCTATCTTAAGGTAGTTATAAGCTGTGGAGCCATGTGATGTCAGCTTGCACTTGCTGGCCAATTGGCGAGCTGCTGATTTTTGTCTCTGAGCAGTCGTTGCCTTCTAAGTGAGGCAACGTGAAGTGTATTATTGCCAATACAAATGCTGACCTTTGCTGCTCTCATTCTGCTCTTTTGCTTTGAGAGCTCTGCTGGAGAGAGATGGAGATAGGTAAACATAGAAATTGCTTTAAAGACTCAGATTATGTTATTTCTGAAAAAGCTATATGCTTTAGTGGAATTAAATGTAGCCTATTATGAGAGAGAATGATCTGAATTTTTTCTGGATTTTTTTCAAAGGTTCACTCATGCCCTGAATAATATGAGCATTTCTATACTTTCCCCTGTTATCGAATGCAGTTTTATGTATTCTTATTAGGATTAAATAGTTATATAACTTACCTGAAATCTTCTACCTCTTGACTTCATTGATATATTTCATTACCATTTTATAGACAAATTTCACAGCTTTCCACCTTGAAAAAATCAGAGACACACAATTGTTATATTTCAGTAAGCTTATTCTTCATGCTTGCTTGAATCCTGTAATGCCTTTTTTTTTTTTTTGATACTGTATCTGTCTGTTTTATATCACTATTTAGAAGGCCATATTTTTTTCTCCTTTTTGTGTTTGTGGAGCATGTGTTTTTTTAGTGTTGGACTCTATACTCTGAAGAGAATATGTGTAGAAACAACTTTAATTGTAAGAGATAATGTGTTTCTAGCTGATTGCAAGGCTAGGCACAAGATGTTGCATTTACCTTCAGTCAGTAGCTTAATGTGTGTCCTGGCAATGTCCCAATCTGTCTATACCCAAATCACACAAGCATCTTTAATGTGTATTTATATTTAGTCCTTTGGGAGGAGAGCATTAAAGCAAGTATTTTGATTAACGAAAAGGTCTATGTATTATATGGGTCCCATGGAAGGATGACTTGACTTTTGAACTTGGAGGAAAAATTAGTACACCAGAAAAAGTGGGTCCAAACTCGACACCTTGGGGTGTCTCACTCCTAAAAAAATAATGCTGAATTAATGTATTTGCGTCTGCAAACTGACTCAGGCAGTCCACTCTCCACCTGGTGGCAATACTATATGGAAAACCATAAGCCTACCTTCAGGCTGCTGTAAAAACCTGAGGATGAAGGTACCATGAGAGTTTAGTTGAGCTACATTGGCTGTTTTCAGAGCTCATAATATCTCAAGGGTAGAATTGCTGAACAGAGTATCCATGCCAGAGATTGTGTCAGCATGCAGCCAAAAAAAACAGGAGGTGTGGAGAAGGAGGGGTGCATCCCTCAGTTCTAATGTTCTCCTCAGATTTGCAGTTACCTTTACTTTAGGGATGTTCTTTGCTTCATAATAAAGTAGCATGCCAAAATTAAATGCAATGCAGATTTTTTAAATTGATTGTAACAGTCCATAGTTGCTGTCTTTGGGTGAAATACTTTCAGGTACAGTGAGAGACTGAATACCCTGTTTTGCCTAGTTAAAGGAAAACAGCAAATTTAATGGTGGGTGCCTGTCAAGTTTCTCACCCATATTTATTTAACTATCAGAAACCATTACAAGTATTTCAGAGCATTAATTAACTCAGGTTATAGTTTTCAAATAAATATTTACAGATAAATCATGGTATGGTTTTATGCCACTGAAGGGTAATGTAGTTGCCTGGTTTCTGTACTAGTGCCATCTAGTGATTGAAAGCTATTATAGAACCTTCCCTCCTGCAGCTGGAAGGGTACAGGATAGCTTTGGCTAAGGACTGAATTCAATAATCAGGAGAAACTCCTAGGAAAGGTGCCTTGGATCTTTGCATGGGATTATTGTCCACTTCTGGTAAAAGCACTGCTGAGACTGACACTTTAGAGACGCTATGAATTAATTTTAATGCTTGAATGATTAACTGAACTACTGAACTACTGCAGTTCATATTTTCTCATAAATGAATAAGCTGTTTCAAGGTAATTTGGGCTGAGGCAGCAATACAGCTGAGGCAGTTTTGGAATCAATGGTCATCACCTTGAATTTCAGGCTGTCAGGCACCAGGTTCAAGGAATGGACTCCTTGCTACATGTTTGCAGTATGTTTTTGCCATAGGAGACAACTCTAAGCTCTTTCAGACTCCTTCCTTCACTTATCAGTTATTAATGTACTGTTTTTTTTAGTCAATTGTACATAGATGTCTTCTGCTCGCTATCCCTTTGCTAAAGTAATTTTTGGGTGTCTAAGAAAAACTGTATTTTGAAGAAGATTGCTTTTGAGCACATGGTCCAAGAATGGTTTGAAATAGTTTTAAAACAGGAGGCAACCAAAATTTCTGGTTTCCCATCCTCTGTACTAAAATACCAGCTTATATTTGTTCCCCACAAAGTACTTGTTGCAGGAAATAGTGTTCATTGCAGTGATGGTTTGGCTCATGGCACTTCAGCATACACAGTAATTGAACCTGTGATTCCTCAGTGTTGTTCTTCCTGTCTTTTCCTGCCTTTTCCTGCATAAGGGTCAGGGGAGAAGAGAAGTACCTGGTGAAGTACAAGTCTAGCATGAAATGAAGAACTTCATACTGTGAGAGTGGAAACAGTAACTTTCTTAATTTCCAGAAGTGGAGTTTCATGACAAACTCTTTGTCACAATGCTCAACAAACAGCTCTGGTGGTCAGTTCCCACACTCTTGAAACCAAAAATTTCCCCTTCAAAAGTGCAAAAGGAAGTCACCATGTGTTGGTTTGAAAGCAAAATCAGTGAGACACTAAGTCAGAAATATAATTTAATAGGAAAAAGTAAAATATATGCAAGTAATATAAAGAAAACAAAAAACCACTGACAGAGTCAGTATATAACTTGATACCTTGCTAGTTAGGGT
>VXBU01002032.1:65040-111436 GCA_013400315.1 Bombycilla garrulus
AAGAAGTAATGCCAAGAAGAAGTAATGCCAAGAAGGTAAAATAGTGTTAGGCAATATCCTCCTCTAATGGAGTAAACTTAGTAAATGGTTTAGAGTAGCATATTATTTTATTTAATTTCTACATCCAGTCTAATACTGTTAATAATTTAACTGATGGACCAAAAAAACTTTACTAAATTCTCCATAATGTTCTGTCTTTGATAAGTGTAGGGTTTTTTAATGGGCATAAATTCTCTTGCTGCAGATATTTTTCTCTTAATATTAAGATATAGTATTAGGCTAGCATAAAAATTGGATAATTATGTTAACATTAGCAATGAAAAAATAAGTTTTTAAACAGCTTTAGAATACCTAATGAGTTTGACTGCAGCAAACTTGGTGATATTATTGGCTAAAACTTGGAAGTTTCACGGGCCTTATCTTTGGCCTGCACATCTAGTGATAGCCTGAAATTCTTGTGTAACTGATAGGACATAATAAATTGAATCCACCATAGTCTCTTTTCAACAGCACTGTACTCCAAGTGTTGGAATAAAATTGAGGATTAATCTGAAAAAAAACATTAGCATTCTGCATGATATTAGCTAGTTATTTTTTTTCAGATCTTTCTCTATCTGTTCCTGGTTTGTTCTTTTGGCATTGTATTCTGTCCAGAATCTCTTTTAACTTCTCCCAACTCAAAATGTTCTGTGAAGGACAAAAGCTCTCATATCCTGGGCTCAACACTACCCTCAGCAATTATTCACTGAGTAACTCCTGTGATGGGGCTCGGGGTTAAAAAAGCACTTAAACATTATTTATATGTTTGAATACTTTCCAAAACAAAAATGCTCATTATTAGCGTCTGAAGTGAGAAGATAATCTTTGGTTTGCTGTCGAGCTGTCAGCACTTCATCAGCGCCCTGGGTGTGAGAGGCGTAGCTGGATGCACAGGGTGCTGCTGCTGGCTGGGGAAGGTGCAGCCTGGCAGCCGCCTCATCTTGCTCGCTGAGCTCACAAATATTCTCTGGTGTTAACTTGAATGATGACAGACATAGCAGAGAGCTTGGCCTTCTGCTTGCTGCTGGGAATTCACCAAGGCAAAACAGTTCAGAGATGGCTGATTTGCCCAACTGGTCCTGCTGAGTTGGGAGAGGCAGGGATGTTATTTCAATGCTGACAACACTGAAGCAAGAACCAAGAGTGTATAACTTGTTATTGGATTCATATGGGTGCTGAATACAATGCTTGACAAGATTAAAGTGCTCTGTTTCTGGAAGGCAGCTGCTCTTAATGCAGATGTCAGAAATCAGCCAATTTAACCTTTTCTTAGGAAGTAAGACCTGCAAACATGGACAATTCAACTAAGAATGCACTTCGCAGGTGATTACATATTTGTCATTGTGAATCATTGGTATTTGTGGCTTCCTGAAATGATAGAGGACTACTGGAGTCACTGTATCATTGCCAGCCATTTTTAGGAATTCTACTGTAGATATGCATATATTAAAATTCAATGTGCTTATTATCTTCATCTGTTGCTGTTACTGTTTTCCTTCCTTTTTCCTTTTATTTTCTTCTGTAGGAAGAAGTAGGAAGTTCCCAGAAGAGTAGAATGAGACCTGGGATAGGGCAAATCAACTTCAGTCTTTTAATCAGTGGATGGCTGGCACTTCTTTATAATGTTCTCTCTCTTGAAAGCTAAGATTATTAAGTGCTAAAGTTTTCTTGACTGTCCTAACTTTACTTGGTGCATACTCTTTCTAGACTGCAAATAAATAACAAAGAACACAGTCTACATGCACATAATTGACCTCTGCCTGGTGTTAATTAAAATTGGTGACTGAGCTACTGAAATATTATGGTTTATAGAATTCACATTAATCTGTTTACACTAATAACTTCTGTACTCATAAGAGGGCAGAAGCAATTAAACCTCTGCATAAATAGTAATAATTTTTTATGTGAGTACATATACAAATTGTACGATAAATCTTGTGTTAATTCCATGTCCTTTTAAAAAAAAATTATCAACTTTAGAAACTTTGGACAAGAGAATGGGTGAGTTGTAACTGAATAGGTCTCTACCTTTACTGTGGCATCCACAGGATATTCCTCATAATAGTGTTTCTTGCACAGTATTCCTCATATATATTCAAAAGTACTAAAGGAAAAATGATTGATTGTTAACCATGTCAACACAAAGTCATTATTAAAAAGAATAAAAAGAAAGGGGAGGGAGAAAAAAAACCCCAATAGCAACATGTCTGGTTAAAGGTAGATGGGAACAAAATCTGCTTTCAGAATAGAAATTAGAGAGCCAATAACCTTTCCTAATTAAATTATGTTCCTTGTTTTGGTATGTTGCTCCCAACTTGACTCACAAAGGAATTTGAAGAAAATCTTCTGCCTAGCAAACATTTGCAAGATAACTAGGGAGGCATGATAGAAAATGGTGACTGCTGCTCCTATTTTGAGGAGCTTAATATTAACCAAAAGTCCATGGCAGCTCTGGACCGGGAATGGCTTTGTGGCAGTATGACTAATTGGTAGTTTGCTGAAGGTTGCTTTGTTCCTGACATGTATGCACATGCTGAAAAAATAGTCAGAATTCAATTTCAAGGGAGCTTTTAGCTCTGACTTTGCAGTTCTTTTTCCTTACCAAATGCACAGAGGAGGAAAGGTAGCAAGAAGGCTGCAGGCATTCAGGAAGAGGGTCCTTTGGCTCACCCTCCTGTAGAGGACATTAGTGTTTAGAAGTATTGCAGTCTGTGACTTTCATTGAGGGCCTTGTCATTGTGCAATCCAAATGCAGCTTTCTGTTATTTGAAGTACTGCAGAAAACTGTTTAAAGTACACTTTTATACCCAAAAAATGTTATTCTACCAGGGCATATAGTCTTTTATTGGTTCTCTGATTGTAAGTGACTTAAGGCATTTGTTTTTACTGGGGGCATCCAGAACATGCCTTTTTTAAAAAAAAAACAAAACATCTGCTCCTTTAACAGTAACTCCCCTGTGTGCTGTATAGCTCCTTTGTTTAGGAGATAGAAAGAATGTAAAGGTTACTGTTGCGGCCACAGAGCCAGCTGTTAGGCCTCCGTGGAGAAATGCCTAGCCATGGACTAGGCTCTGCTTCCCACCTAAGACCCTCTCTTATCTCTCTGTAATACTATTGGCTGCATTCCAGATGTCCTAAGACTACAGGTTATTTCACCCTGACCCTAATTGGGCTAGTTTCCCAATCCTAACTAACCCTATAAAAACCCCTACTTCTGCCCAGTTCACTGGAAGACACCGTCACTGGACACCCCTTCACGGAACCTGCATGAAACCATTCTGTGGAACCGCTACATGGCCTTCTCATCTCTTTTTCCCTGAGCTAGCCTCGGCAAATCCTAGCAGGCTAAGAGCTGAAATCACTAAGAACTAAAATCACTATGAGCTGAAGCACCTATTTGCCTCAGGCCGAGTTTGCTAGGATAGCCTTGTGGCCAGGGTCTCTGCTGAGGATCTCCAGGACAAGGCAGTCCCTCTCGGGACCCCCCTGTCCGGGAACATCAGTGGCAGCAGGGGGTCTGACCCCCCTGGACCCAGCCTGCATTAGGTTACCATGGCAGAGAAAGCCCAGCCTTTCCTTTTTTTTCAGAAGGGATGTGCTTGTTCTTCAGGTGTGGTTGCTTGAGGTAGAGCTGCATGTTTGTGGCTGCCTCCCCCATCTTTGTCCCAAAAAGCTGCTTCCCTTGTATGGTGAGGATGGAACTAATGTTTAATCACTTTTGTTTCCCAGATTTTGAAAATTATGTGTTATTACTCTGGGGACTGAGCTTCTCCAGAGTCCAAGCCTGAAAAAGCAGCAACTTGAATTGCTGCATAAATTGGAGGAACTAGTTCTGTTCTCATACCTCAGTGTACTTCTTGTTGACTTTTTTTTTTTTTTAGTTTCACTTTTCCTCATATTTTAATTCTATTCTGCAATTCTCTGTTCTGTTCTTTCTCATGGCCTCATGCCTCGTTCTTACTCAGACTATTTATCGCACCCTTTAATATTAGAAAGAGGCTGCATATTTTTTGGGTATATTTGAGCATATATGAAATATACGTGTGCAGTGTCAATGCTATTGCTGGTAGTACTTGTCCATGCATTTGTGATTAACTAAAACCTTTTTGTTTTACTTTAAGGTTTTGCCACATGCTACTTCCATTTTAGCAGTGTAAAATTTCTTTAATCTGGCATATTCTCTGAGCATGCCATGTGTGATGGAGCTAGTGGAATAACTCAGGCTTCATTCTTTTTCTTTCTTGTACCAGATATGATATAAGCTTGCTTGACTTGCCTAGTCGTACCCAGGTCTAATTGGATGCCACTCTGGAGTTCTCCTCCAGCTTCACCACAGACTCTGTGGCTTCTGTTACTCTAATTCCCATTGTGTGTTCATGTATTAAAGCTGGAGCTCAGGAGTGATCCGCCTGCCAGATCTGCTATGATGGGGTTTCCCCTGAGTATGCTCATCCCTTTTCCTCACTGCCTTTTGCATTTGTGAGATAGGCTTCTAAGATCTATAACTCTTTGTGTCTGTTTTACTCTTATCTGCTGTGTGTCTCCTCCAAAATGGAAGTACTCCTCAGATTCCTGTAATTCTGCTGCATAGTTTTACCCCTTGACTGACTTGAGAAGCTATTAAGCTAAACAAGACAGAGCAAGCTTTATGTACCAGCTAGTATCAGAAATAAATTTATCTTGGTTTTGTTTTTCTCCCTGCTTAAGGACACGGCACTGCTCTCAATCTGTTTCTGTATTCCTGCATGCTTTCAGAAACCTTTGACTTTCATGAAGCATTTTACTGCTCAGTTACTCTAATCAAGATGTTTCCCTGGCTATGTCTAGACTCTGCAGGAGGAATATGCCTTGGAGTCTGCCTCTCAGAGTGAGACTGGTGACATGGCATGCACCATGCCTCTTGCTTGGCCTAGGAACAGGAGTTTTTCCCAGCTTTGAAAATAAAGGAATGGAGGGAGGAAAATACCCACTCCTGAAGGCAAGGGTAACTGAGGTTGTTGGTAATATCCCTTGGGGGGCAGATTAGAATGAAATGACACTGAATGGGCAGTGTTTGTATACATACATATATATTTATNGTCTCGGGTTAGGGAGGCCCATGAAGCACAGAATTCAGTTGGTTAGTATAGGTTTGGGTTCATGTGGGAATACCCAGGTACCTCCCCTGGGAGGGGCATGTGTGTTTAACATTGTTGCAACACTGTAGCTCATGCACAGTCCTCTGGCGAAAGGCCCTAGAAATGATTCTGGGTGCACTTGGGAAGTTTTTGATGGTTTATGACAACTTCTAAGTTGCCTGTCTACTTTCTAGGATGTGCAACTTACCCTCATACTTCCTGCAGCAGCCCTTATGCTTCCTGGATCTTTTGCTGACCGAATTTGTTTCACTGAAAGGGCAGAAAAATACCTCTTTTTCTTCTTCCTCACAACTCAATTGTAATTAAACCAATTGCTTAATGAGAAGAGAGGAGAGCATGAGTAATGCCCTGATACCATATCTTGCATCCTCTGCAGGGGTTTTAGTTTCCAAAGATGTGAAGAATAGTGAGAAAGCATATGCATATAATGCATCTAGCAAAGGAAGATTTTTTAGGTTATGAGACCAGTTTTCCAGGAGTTGTGGTATTTAAAGTAGTTTAGCCTAAATTTCAAAGCTTTTCTCACTTGTGTGTTTGCACACAAGTGATAAAATTATGTGGTCATGTACTTGTATCCTTTGGCCTACTGTCTCAGTGTGTGGGACAGGATGGGTGAAAGAGACCCATGCTGAACTACTCTTCCTACTGCAGCTGTATCCTGACAGGAAAGCTGTCACTTAAAACACACACTGTCCCTCCCAAATCTGAATTTGTTTGTTCCTGAGTTTGCTGGAAAATTGGGCTAACCTTTATCACATGATTTACCAACTCAAAGTGGGAAAAGCCTTATTTTACTGGCTGCTCATTGTGTTATTTTATATCTTTCATGGAAAGAAGAGAGCTGCTGCATAAATGTAACAATTAATTTTCTTTCAGTGGATCACAAACAGCACTTCTGGGGAAATGTCAACTATAAGTCAAGTTTATAATTCCCCTGAAAGAGATGCTGGGTATTTTTTTTGCAGACTAAAGATAGATTCAGTGCAATGTCCCCACATAGAAAATATTACCAATTCTCCTTACTTGCATATAATTTCCTAATGTATAATTGTGTTAATAAATTAATCATGTGTTAGAAATTATCAAATGAAAACTTGACATTTGAATAATAAAGGCCTTTTCGAGGTATTTTGTATTTCCTATTTTTCTTAAGAAGTTAATTTTTTTAATGAAAGTGATATGTGTAAGTATTTCAAAATTCTTGATTAAGGTTCATTCAATATCTCTGCTGTTTTTAGCTTTTATGTAGTTTTCCAAAAGCAATGAACACATTTGGTGTTGTGTATTCAGGCTTGATTCTTCTGCTATTCTCTTCTTGTTTTCATGGTTTGACTTCTGGGTGTCCTCCTTCAGGAATTGTGGCACAATGCCATTATGTCTGTTTCGGTTCCTTCCCCACTGCTCTTGTGGACCCTTTTGCTGGCAGTGACAGAATCAGCCACAGAGTTTGCTTCACATCTGCTCTGTGGGTCTGGTCATTTCCATTTTTTGTGAATGCTTCCTGTGTGGGAGCTGCTCTAAGTTATGTGTTACATTGATGCTTAGAGTGGCTTCACTAGAGCACAACTTTAAAATGTAGGTGAAAAGTTGCTTGAATTGAGAAGACAGGTAAGAGGCAAGTTTTCTCTCTTACTAACTCTCTGAATTGCTACTGTTATTCTTCACTCCCCACCAGAAAAATTCTGGCCCTGTTCTTCCTATATCCAAAGCAACAGGAGGAGGAACAGGTCAGGCCTTGGATCTCCCTCGATCATCCCTTTGCTTTTGCCTTCCCAGCCTCCCAACAAAGTGCTGTTGCTGTGTCCGGATCACCAGCAATGCCACAAGCTGCTGTTTTAATTGAGTCAGGGATGGGGTGTAGAAGATTGTCAGAGGTCGCTTCCAAACCATGGGGGACCACTGAGGAGTTTATTGCTTCCTTTTTTTTCTAAGCAGAAGCTCCTGGTGCCAAAGACTCCATCATTTCCTCACTGGCCTCCTGCAATGCATCCATGGATGTTGCACACTGCTATTGGAACTGTGCAGCAGGTGGTGAATTAAAGGATTCATCTGCCTAGAAGAAAATAAATATTGGGGATTTTTTCTTATTGCTTTGTGTTTGGTGAGGAAAGAAGATGCAGCAGGTGCTAAAACCACTACTGCTTGGGGGCTGTTGTCCTGCTTCTGTTATTGCCTCTCTGCTGATGCTTTTTTCCTGCTGCTTATACAGCAGGGCCTTGTGCTTTGTTAGGAAATGGTCTAACACATTTTTGGGGGTGGAGAGCTGACAGTATTTTGGAGCCGACTAAAAGGCAAGAAGGGTCATAGGCTTCCTCTTTTTGTTTTTGTTGTCACTAGACTGTCTCACACTGTCCCTAGCCAAATTAATTTCTCTTAAGATTTATCCATCCAGACATAGTAATGCAACAAGAAAGGATTCTTTATAATTCTGCTTTGCCTCTGAATAAATGTCTAAATGCTAATATCAATGTGGATGCTAGATTAAAAAATTAAATACTATGCTAGATTAAAAAATTAAATACTATGTTTTCACTTTCTCTTCAATGCATGTTTTGCAACTTTCCCCAATGTTCTAAGCAAACGCTGTCTCTTCTCCTTTTTCCTCTCTGCTCAAGCTAATGGTTAAATTTCTGAATTCCTTCCTATCCAAGCATCTCCAGTCAGCTAAGAAGACTGTTTTTGAGAACAGCTGTCCAATTATTTTGGCTGGTGATAACTATAATTATATTCTGTGGTCACAGTGACAAGCAAGTGTAATTAGGTTTCCAGTTTCATGGTAAAAGTTCATCACCACAGAAATGAGGTAAGACTTCCTATGTGTAGGATGTTAGGATCTTGATTAGACTAGTATTGTATTAAATATTTAAATGTGGCAATTCCTGTCCTGTTATAGCTGGTGCACATATTTATATTACAATGTCAGACATGTCTGTGGTGGCATATTCTCCAGCACCCTTCTGGAACCCTTTTAATTGTTACCAATTGTTTCATATTGGGATTTTAGGCTTTGCAATAACTGATATCTTTCTAACATCATCTTTCCAGGAAATTCTCTCTGATTAGTAGCTGGTTTAAGCCCATAGAGAAGAAACAAAGGATATGTGTGGGTGTGGAGCAGAAAGATGGAAAATGACAGGAACTTACATATCCTTTGTATAAGCAGAACTTTTCCCTTGTGCATAGACAGTCTGGACTTGGCACAGCCCTGTAGCATTCAAGAATATAATGAAGAATTAAATCAAACCTTAAAATTATTCAGTAGTTCTGGGATTGTTCTAGATTTGCATATCAAAATGCCTGTGATAGTGAGATGAAGGATTCAGCCTTTTGGGTCTGTGGACAGCACTCAAAAGCAGTTGGTCAAGTCCTTTTTGAAATTGAAAAGTAATAACTTTGTAAGAACATTAATTTTTTTTCACTAGCTCTGTTCTAAGCATACCATTGCACAACATAGCCTTTGCTTTATTTCCAATACTCAACTATTTTGAGACTAAAAGATCCTTTGAAACATCAGGGGAACTTTTCCAGTTTTCATCCAGTGAAAAGACAGAGGAAATATTTCTGAGCCCTCCAACTAAAATGCAAGGCAGTTTGAAAAGGGGTAATATATAAAAAATATTTAGTTTATTTTGGATTGGTTCATGGTTTAGTGATTGAAGTTTTCAGACTCTTAGGAGAGTGTAGAATGAGCCCTGAGAAAAATAAGACCTCTCTTTCTCTAGTGGAAAGAAATTTCATGTCTTTTTGGCATTAGTTTTACAAAGGTAATAGTTCCCTGTGTAGCTGTGTGATGGCAAAATGAGGAACCTGAAGCTCTGCCTCCAGAGCTGGTCCAAGCTGGTGAGTCTGGGGATTTCCTCCTGTTGCAGTGATATTGTTTCTTACCTGTTCCTGGTATAGCTCCTCAGAGCTTTAGCATGCTGATAGTAGTGAAATTAACTGTTAACGACAAATTGTATTCATGAAGGATTTGTAAAGCCTCAGAGCATCATTAGACAGATTGTTAATTTTAAGACTACAAAGAGATCTCTTGATATAAACGTTCCTTCCACTGAGAGTATTAGTGAAAGAAAAATACCTTTTGGCTTAATTGTAACCTGTTATACCCAGAGGAAATTAAAAAAAAAAAAAAAAGGCATTGAGAGTCCCTGTGGATCTATGCCTGAGTGCTGAGATATGCTTCAGGATTGCTCCTTGTTTTGCAAACATGATAGATGACCAGGTGTGGAGACAATGGCAAGAACTGGTCCTCCTTTCCCTTGCTCCAAGCTACCTTGACAGGCTTTGCTTTAGGGAGCCAGGGACCTGTGAATGAAAGCTGGTATTTGGTTAGCAAAGATTCAGGGAAAGGGGTCCTAAGTTTGGCTTAGCAGGTCTTCTCTTCAGCTGTGTGCACCTGTAGTCTCTAGTGGATAAAGGGAAATATTGAACCCCGTCTTCCTTCCTGATTCTTGCAATTGTGCAAGTTATGTGGTTCTGCTGGTGGCTGGAGACCTGTTCCTGTGGGCACTGGCTGTGGTGAAGGCCACCTTGAGGGAACTCTTCCTGCATGCAGAGAGAGGACACAGCAAAACAGAGCTATAAGCAGCCACAAAGAAATCACTTCTAAAGAAAAGGACATTTTGATTCAAGAGGTTTCAATGGTCTGCAAAACTCTCCAACAGTACTGAACTCATCCACATATGCTAAGAAGGGCATTTATCCTCAAGGGTGAAAAGTTTTCATAAAACCTAAAAGGTACGTCTGCCATGTCAGTCCAAGGAATGAGGATCTATGACAAGTTCTTGGAAAGAATATCTTTTCTTGTAGGCTTAATATTTTTAAACTGTTTCTAGGAAGATAATTTTATTTTAGATTTTTATTGAAAGTGGAAAGACAAAGGTCTTTTAGTCTACTCAGCTACAGACCTATGACTAGAAAATATCAAAAAAAGCTGATTCATTCAAACCATGGTGGTGATGTAGGATTAATAAACAAGATAATCATCCCATTACCGGAAGATTAATTTGATTTTGTAGTAGGTATTCAGTATTTTGTCCTGATTAAATCTGTTATTCTTCCTGATGTCATTTTATGTTAAATCAATAAGCTGGAGTTAGCCCTATGTTATATAAACTAAATTACAGAGTCAAACAAATCAAATATAAAAGATATAAAAAGGACTTTAACCACCTGTCAGTAAAGGTAAATTTATCATCAAGAAATAAAACTCCTTGAGAAGTCAGTTTTGATTAAGACACTTGCAATTAAATGTACTACTGTAGCAAAATTTAAGACCGCAATGGATTGTAAGCAACAGATTGTTGTTCAGTTTTTTGGCAGTTCTGAAAAAGAGAAAAAAAATTTCAGAAATGAACATTTCAAGTGCATTGCAATTTGTTTCAGGTCTTTTCATCTGACATGGACTTTTTGATTCTGATTTTTCTCTTGAGTACTTTTAAAAACAACATGATGTGAAGAAACATTTTTTGACTGCTTTTCTTTTTTATATGGATGATTGAACAGAATGCTTGAATTGTTTAGTTTTCTCTATTCAAATGTATAAATGTGTTCTATGCTTATTTGCTTCTGTGAAGAAAAAAGTGAAGTCAAAATGAAAGTGATATAGTGGTGCTTCATAGCAAGTGTTCATGGAGGATTAATTTATTCTGTGCTGACTGTGTAAGAAAAAAGACAACAAACAAGAAAACAAAAGTATTCTTGTTAGATTTTTTTACCTGTATGAAGGCTGTTAAACAATGTCATGTTATAATATATTGAAAGGATCAAATTGAGAAAGGTAGAAAAAGATGACTACTGAAAGAACTCAAGCATTTTAATAATGCCCGAGGGCAATCCTCTCACTAAGACAGTGGTCACTAGTGCTAGGTTTGCAGGTCCACTCAGTGTTTGGCAACCAGGGAGTTTGAGGTTTGCTCCTGAAATGATTTAGGACAGCAATCTTTTACCGATGAATGGAATGACAGTGATCATATTCGTGTATATGTAACAAATCAGCTTATTTATAATGCTTTGGTTTTAATTCTGCTTAAAAAGCCACCAAACTAACCATTAGTTTTCTTGGCTTAAATCCCCTTTATTTATGGATGTTCTGATTCTCAACTAGACTGCCCAGATTAACTGTTCCTGAGCTGTGCCATGTATGTACCTGTAGCAAATGTATTTTAGAGCTAGAAAGGATGCAAAATAATGCCACTAATATTCACCAAAGTATCTATAAACTTCCGGAAAAAAAATTTTCTATAGTTTGCAATACACAAAATGCATTCCTACATGGGGTTGTGGGAAGGACATGTTGATAACCACTCTGTGTGATTTGCCTGCTTTGCTCGTGCCTGTAGCACTTGTGACTTATCAAGAGATGGTGAGTCACCCTGTTCCACATGGCCATTTACTTCATCTTTGGAGCTCTGTGCTCTGTTACAAGAGCCAGCTCAAATATGAACAGCTGTATGACTTTTTCACAGAGCCTACCTTAGAAGGAAAAATAGTCAGATTTAACCACAGGTAAGCATAAGTTATGAAAAAATGAAAAAAAAAAAAAAGTGGAATTTGGTGGAAACTTTGCTAAGTCTAAGTGGTCTTAATTTGAGTTGACATATCTATTTGGATAAACCGAAATCTCAGCTGTAGCTTTCACTCTATCTCTCCACATCGCTCTGGGTATTCAAGACAGATGAGGAGGAGAAAGTCATCTCCCAGAATGTCTGCTCAGTAAAGAAGGTGGAATTGGTGGGTTTGCAATGGTCCTCTTCCAAAAGGGTGCTCATATTGCACGAGTAAGCCTGCACATGCCCACAAAGTCACACTTTACATATATATTTAAAAATGTACTTCAATTTATTCCATTAAAAAATAAACCATTTTTTATAACATAATTTCAAACAGATGAATTATACCTCATTGTATTCAGTGTCAAGTGGAAAATCATGAAAGTCTTCTGATATGCCAATGTTGCCAGTAGTACATAATTTCTTCAAAGGATTTGTGATTTCAGATCCTGGGGTTGGGAAAAGGAGGATCTTTTACTGGGATTCTAGGGACAACCTTGTGCAACATTTTTAGAAAAGGAGGAAAAAAGATTCATCCCACTGGGTTTCCTCCACTATCCTTTCTTTAAATGTACCTGCAGATAGTTAATCACTGTTATGTATTGTTCTAAAACAATATGTAGTTCATGTACTGAAGGCTGGTTTTCCTCAACTATATTCTGTGACATTTAATTTAAAAACTATTTCAGTATAATTATTACAGATGTTTAAAGTATATCCCTTGCAAAATTGAGAACAGATACAAGAAAATGAAGTTAAGTGCTGCTATTGCATTTTGCATTTGGTTGAAACTTAGCTGTGTGCATTACTCCCATGGGATCACAGTAAATGGAGTGGAATTTTCATTTCATTTATTATGAAAGACAGTCAGTTCCTCAGATACTTCTCTGTCTACAATATGTTTTGTTTTACCAGTTGGAGCTACTTCATTGCTAGAAACAGTGTATTTCTTTTGTACTGTGCAATGCAAAAAATCATACTTGAGGTCAAATACACCCCTGCTGAAGTGATTTTTCTCTTAAAATCCATTGTCATAATATATCCTTTTTCTCCCACAGGGTTTTAAACAAAAGCTTGAAAACATTTGTAGCCTGAAAGTTGAGGAATTTCCCTGCCTGGCTTTTGCCATGGCAGCCTCAAATCCAGAGAGAGTTCTGTATTAGCAGGATGAGCATTTGTCCTTTTCATCAAGATTTAATTTAAATTGGAAACTAAAATGAGTATCTTGTTGCATTGGGAAGAAATGCTGGCAGTTACAAAATTTATTATCTTCATTCTTCTAAATGGGACATACCCTCTACAAAATGGATTCACACTCCAACTACCTTTGTGTGCTCTAATAGCTCAGATGAAGAGGCATTGTATAGATGCTGTACCATTGCAGGAACAAAGCACTTTCCAGAGACAATATAACTCTGTACTAATGGAAAAGTTCTCAAAATTCAATGGGAAACCTTTATGAAAGGCTATTTTGTAACCACTCTTTTAACTTAGCAGACAATTTTATGTCTTCCGTGGAAGGGCTCCAAAGATTTTTTAAAAGGAATGAATTCTGCGTAAAATTTTTAACCCTTGGTTAATGCTTTTATCCCAGTGGAACTTCATTGTCTTAAGTGGAGTTATTTGTATTTATGTTGGGATAGGGATAACTTCCTCAGAAACCTTTCATTTCTGTGCAAGGTGATCCTTGTTAAATCTACAGGGTTTTCCCTAAGGTGTGGAGAAAAGGAAAAGGAGAGGAAATTAGAAACTCTCACACTTGCAGTATGTCCTAGGTTACAATGTAAAAATGTGCCAGAGGGTCTGTATTCTATCTCCATCTTAATGAACTGTTGAAACCAGGAGGGGCAGTGTTTTCCTTGCCTCCTCCCCTGGACTATCTCCTGTTAATGGGCCATCAACGCCTTGCCTCATGAGTCATAGATAACTCCCTGCAGGAGCCATTTCCTGTCTAATGGGCAATTAAGGACCCACCACATGACTCATAGAATGACATCAGCCCATTGTGAGATGCTCCGCCCAGGGGGAGGAGCCAAGCATTCCCACCTGGATATAACTGGGGGGATTGGGACAGAACAAGCAGCCCTTACCCACTGGTTTCCAGAGGACAAGAACTACCAGACCTGTCTACAGGATTGCCACTTCAGCAAAACCACTTCATCTGGACAGCTACCACCACCCTAACTAGCAGGGTATCAGATTGTATTCTGACTCTGTCAGTTATTTTTTTTTTTCTCTTTTTCTTTTGTATTACTTGCATGTATTTTACTTTTTCCTATTAAATTATATTTCTGACTTGGAGTCTCACTGGTTTTGCTTTCAAACCACCACACAGTATTAAGATATGATGCTCTGGAGATTATAAAAGAAACATATTCTGCATGTCTTCTCTGCCTCAGAGAAGAATAACTTCCTCTGCCTGGCTTACTGTGACCTGTCAGGTACCTGCCTGGGTCAACAATAACAGGAAAGGACTGATGGGCCTGGATAGATAGACAGACTGCCATGATGGCATTTTTACTGCCTTGAAATATAGACATTTCATTTCAATTTTGTGTAGAGATTCTCTGGAATTCTCTGCATGCAAAATGAAAATAATTTGGCTGATGCCTCTTTGATGTTCTGGCATGTCAGTGGTCTTAGTTTTTAATGTGAGAGCGAGAAAGATTGTGATCCCCAGAAATGGATGGAGCTTGATAGAGTCCCACACCATCCATCTGATAGACAGTGCAGGAGGATTTGCCGTCTTGCAATGTGCTTTTTTTTGCTCAGGTTAATTTCTGGTCAGTCACTGACTTCTCCCATCATTTTTCTTATGAAGAATAATTTAATGAGCTGAAATGAGTGAGAGCAAAGGAAGGAAATGATCTGGAAGGCTGGTTGCATTCCTGAGGCTTCTGTGTAGGACTCCTGAATTAAAAATTTGTGAGGTGTGTGCTTTTAAAGCAACTCTCTTTGTATTTGCTCTCTTTCCTATTGTGATAAATTGCAGTATGCTCTAAATTTTGGGTCGAATTGAAATTTATTAATTATAGCAAGCAAGGCATAAGCAAACCAGCGCTGGGCGACAGGGGAGTCTCACTCCACCAACTGCCGCACCCACAGCCTGTTCCAGTCCGTCTTTTATGCAGTCCCATTTCCTGCTGACGTGTCTTCTTAGTTGTACTCTGCACATGTCTCCTACTGTTGCTAGGTCGTTGCATTCTGCCTCCTGGTGGTCTTTGGATGAAGGTTGGTAGTCTTCCTCGGGTGTCTTCTAGTTGACCTTTCCATATTTGGTATTCCTGTTCCGATTTCTGGAACTTAAAGCTTGTTGAGCAAGTACATATTGAGCAAGAGCATATTTACGTATGAGTTGTATCTTAATCCAAGGACTTTAGCTTCCTGTCATTGTGGTTTGTTCTTGCCTTCTTAGTGAACAAAACATCCTTTAATTTACCACACTATGCTTTAACCTCACTGGAGCCACCACAGGCTGGGCAAAGTAACAAATCTCACAGCATAGAGTGGTGTAATTCTGGGTTGTGATAAAGACAGGATGATGATGGTGTGCTCTCCCTTAGTATCCTAGAAGCTACCTGCTGTTTACTTTTCCCTCCAGCTCTCCTGCTATTCTTACATATGAGAAAAGATCCTTCATGGGCATTGCTCTGTGTTCTGCTGATCACTGGCAGCTAAGGTAAGCGGTGTGGATGGGGGAGGGAAAGGTGTGAGCTTAAAATAACATTTGTTCTGGGACAGTTGCATCCATAAGTGAAGAAGATAAAGGGAGAATAAATGGCAGAACTGTTGTGGCCCAGGTATGGCAGTTATTGTTGAGGATGGGAAATATGCTTCTGTTGGGAATCCATGAATTAACATGGATTCTCTCACTGAGAAACAGAACTTGTGATGGAGGCAGTTGAGTAGGGAAACATCACTTAATATGGATGACTTGGGCAAGATGGCCTTTAAAGAAAGACTTCTGAAGCCTGAACCCAGGCTCCTGCTGGTGTAAACGTCTTCCTGTGCTTTATTGCAAGGATTAATGACAACATGATAACACAAGGCAAATATAAATCTTTGTGAAATAAAAAAAAAATTGTTCTAATGTGGCAACTGAGAAAAAAAACCTAGCAAAACTAAGGTGTTAAGAAACTGTGGCCTCATAGGAAAGATGAAGAGAGTGGGGTCAGTTACCTAACATCTCCTCAGCTATTTCTAGTTATTTATATAGACTATATAACAAGATGCAATGCTCACTCTTTCTTACCGCTTATGAGGAGAAATTAACTTATGTTTATACAGTGGAAACTAATTATCTTCCATTCAGTTCTGACAGCAGGAAAGAAAACTTTCTACCTGTTAGCCTGATGAAACACTGGCTACGTGGGGATTGTTTGATGGATGCCAAAAAAAAAAAGGATCAGGTCAGACAAATATTTTCTGTGTGCTGGATGCTCCCTCACAGCAGGGGGTGGCTTGGGTCATGCTTGAAAGCTTTTCCATTTCACGGAGTCTTTCTTTGCCATCTTCTTTGCTAGCTTGAAGTGGTTAAATCATACTTGACAACTGTGGCTTTTACCTTTTATAACAATTTGGCTGAAGGCAGAAAGTGTTGTGTAGAAAGTCTTATAAACAAGACACATGAAATGAATTCAAACCACAAAACCTGAATAATCAAGCAGAGTCTCAAGATCAAACTTCTCTATCTAAACTGCTGTTTTGTTTGGGATACACTACTGCCAGATTAAACATAATTAGTGACATTTTCCTCACAAAGTTAAGTAAAAAAACAGGGTCTGTGCAACATTTTTTTTCCTTTCCAACAAAATTTAGATGAAATTTGGATTAGTCTTCATTTCTAGTATCTGTATCCAACTAATTGGCTATCTGACTTGTTTGCCAGATGGTGAAAAAGAGGCAGATTGTGTGCTTTAACTCATTCATTAATAAAACCAAAACCAAAACAAAACAAAAAAAAAACACACCACAAAAAACCATGTAGAATGAGAAAGGACATTATCTGGTCTCTCAAGAAGACAAAGTAATATAAAAAAATGCCACTTGCCCATTAGTTTTGAAAGGTGAGTGCCTCACACCTTCCTGGCAGATAAAGTTTCATAATGAGTTGTATCTGAGGTGCCTTTGCCAAGGCTTCCTGGGAAAGATTATCCCCACGTATCAGATGGTCTGCGCATTCAGTATTGTGTAGATCTCTGCAGTATGGAGTGGGACACCTGGGAGTGCCTGTCTGTGTGTGCATTGCCCATGGTGGCAGAGGAAGTGGTGGGAGAGGGGCTACAGGCAGGAGTGGTGCAAAAAAGGACAAAATAATAAGTCTGTGCAGAGGCTTCAGGTAACTCAGAGTTTGGATAAAAACTGAAGAGGAAAAATTGCCAGATCTCTGGAAGCAAAACAACATTTTGAAGAGGCTGCTGGGATACAGTCTGACATGAGCAAATTGCAAGCTGAGGTAAATATGCTTGGAACTATCAAAAAGAGTGCTGAACAACATGCACAAGGTATGATTAGCCATCCATTAGAATTCATGCCAGTCCTGCTGGTGTAAGTACTGGAGCAGCAAGAAGGGCATGCTGTTTTTGCAGTCAGTCTTGTTATGGGGAGCAAAATGTAACTGAATGCTTAGTTAGTAATTTTAGCCTCTGTCTATGTTAAAAAAATACAAGGATTTCCTACAGTGTTGGCAATAAGGCAATACTTATTCAGGAAAACACAAGTGGCTTTTGTCCACAATGTTGGAAACAGTAAGAGAATATAGTTCATACCTTGATTCAAAATGCCTGTGCCCTGTCAGGGCCAGATTAAACAGATGAACTTTTAGAGCAGCACATAAAGCTTGTACTGTTTACATAAAATACGGCAATTTATTATAGAGAGCATTTAGGCGTAAGTATCTGGAAAATGATTTGGATTAAAGTGATGACTTCCACAGCTTTGTAATCAAAAGCAAATGGACTCACAAAAACAAACTGCAGAAAAGTCTTTTACTGTTTCATTATACGTCTAAAAGATCATGGCCCACTCTTCACCACAGTGTGGGTTATAGTGAAAGGAAAATCTTGGGAATTGTTGCTGCAAAAGTGAGTTCTGGAAAAAAAAATAATGGGGTAGAAAAAGCATGAACTGTCATCTTAAGGGAAGCTGTACCATTTTTCAGCCTGAAATACATTTCTGCCCAGATATGATGCCAGCTAGACTGAGTGAATCATGGCCAATTGTAGTGTTTTAAACAATCAGTCCCTCAGATTCATTTCAGTACAAAAAGACCCAAATCTCACAGCACAGCAAAGCTGGGAGCAGGTCTTGCAGGCCTGTGGGAGGGGAGACAGAAAATAATTTAATTCCCTTGTTCTACCAAAGTCACTCTTGTTTACTACCTCTTTTAAGTATCCAAATCTGTGCTTCAAGCAGGAACTTCAGTGGCTGTGCGTAGTCAGATTAAATAATTTTTAAATAATAGCAGAAGGACAAATCCAAGGTGAGGATCAAAGATGGCAGACTAGGAATCATATGACTTCAGGAAATTGGGCCAGATTATGGTGGGCCGCAGACTGCCGAGTTGTTACTGAAGGCATTAAATAAAGTTCAAATGTTTGGCAAATAAATCACTGTCTGGAAAATCTTCTTTTTGTGTATTGGTGCTTTTAGAGAATGAAAGGAATCTGAAATAAACTAGACTCAGTGCCTTACACAGGTTATAAATCTGCTGCTGCCAGACAAAGGGAAGTTTTGTCTGGTTTCCTCTGGTACATTGACCAGATGCCTCAGTCTCTAGACAGTCAACTCAATTTTTATGCTAACAGCTTGGAGATGTTTATTTTTCTATTTCATACAGTAGTTAAATCTGAAGAAAAATGAAGATTATAATTTGTGTGGGAAGGATATAGTAAATAATTTTCCTCTTAATTTATGGAAAATCAGATTATCTTAAATTTTTTCCAACCTGATGCCTACAAATCTCAGGCTATGTATTGCTTTTGGTGCAGCCTCTTATCTTTTGCTTGACCCTTTGTGGCTGGAAAGTATTGCCTGGAACAAACATTAAGAATTTTAATGTCTTTTGCACTAGAAGAATGGTATCTTGGCGGCAGTGGATGAAAAACCACCTGATTTCCAAAGGTTTAAGAGATTCTTGGGGTTTTGGGATCAATCCAGTATTTGTACAGTTAACCATTAGTGAAGTAGCAATCACTTCATTTTATGCAGGTGCAGATGAGATTCATATGCTTGCCTCTCAGGAGCTGATATAGGGAGCTATTGACTCTGGCAGAACTACTTTTACATTATTCAAGTGGCTGAGTTCCATACCATGTTTATCCCATGTTTGAAATGTGTTTCACAAGTCTCCTTCAGTCTAGTTCATGGAGCTGAAACTGGAATAGCAGGATAAGTGAAATCCGAATATAGCCTCTTTTTGACCTTTCCAGTATATTTTTATGAAGTACTGGAAAAAGCAATGAGGACTGACACAGTTCACTTGCTTTGTCATATGGCTGTCCTTAGTCATGTTAGCAGTCAGGCACTGTAGGTGCTGCTGTAACCTGTCTTAACGCACAAATCCTGAAATAAGATTTGCCATATGTTGCCTCTCCTTTAAATAGCAGCCATTCATAAATGTACGGAATATTTTTCTCAGCTTACAAAATTCAGTGCTGGCTGAGATGATATTCATATCTATGACCCTTCTGAGAAATGTTGTCTTTATTTTAAGCAAAATTTTGCAACATGAGCACATTGCCATTTACTTCCTAGTACAGGATACTGACTTTTTTCTTCAGTTCCCTGTGCTCTGTTTAATACAAGTTTATATTTAGGAGAGTTGAGCTCTAAGGAATCTTATGTGGAAATTTCACCATCAAGCTGTGAGAACAAGTTTTCTACTTTGCAAGGCAGAGTCCTGCTTTCTCCTCTGTAAAATGATGTTGCAAATGAGATGTTGACTATGGGCAAGCCCCATGGTGGACTCTAGGGGAGGGAATTAATTCTCTACTAAGCATGGATTTCTCAGGGCATCCATGCAATGGTTTTAACTGTAGCTGTCTGGTTTTGTTGGTGATTGTTTTGTTGCAAGGCCTACAAGATTCAAGTTATAAATAAAAAAAAAATAAACAAGTTTGTTCTGTTGTAATTGTAGCCAGGTCACAGGGTTGCAACCAGTATGCATGCCTGCACTTCAGTCTTTTAATAGCCTGGGGAGTCCTGGAACTCCTTGGTTAGTCACCTGTGCAGAGCAGGTAATGCATGGGTCTGGGACACTAAAATGGTTTGAAACCTAGTCATTGACTAACTACTCGATGTCTTCACAGCTAAGTATTTGACCTATACTTTAGGTAATGTTTTACCAAATATTTGAGGCTTTCCAAGTGACATTTCATCCCCGAAGATTTTCCCTAGGTAGCTACTCCTGTGTTTTGACCAGTTTCTTTGCTTAAATACAATTATTATCATGCTGAGTGAAGAATCTGGGTGTCCCAGTGACACCCAGGTGGTTCCTGCTGCAAAACAGACCAAACTACGTTTATAAAATGCTTGTGAATCAGTAGAAGCTGTTTCTACAGATGCAGAAGTGATCATGAGGTACAGTATATTTTAGGTAGATAAGGTGGGTAGGAGAGTTTTCTATGAAATTTGAGACAATCATGGATCATTGATGTACTGGAGGGGTTATCTAGGCCACGGAGCAGCTGGATAGAAGAAATCTGCAGAACCACAGCCTGGAGAGCCTCGCCTGACCCAGATGGAGATGTCACTTGCAACAGACTCCAATCACTGGGACTCTCATTGCTGTCCAAAGCAGCTGACCAGCACCTTTGACAAATTCAAATCCCCAGGTGTGGGTTGTCCTATGCCAGTAGTAAACAATTTTTTTTTCCCTAATGAAACAGTCTATGGGAATATGAGTAACAGTTTATATTTTTCAGTGTCCTTAAATTTCTGAAATTTGGATCAAATCCACAGTTGACAAATTTGGGATTATTTTTTCATCCTCTGTTCTTAAAGACAATTTTAACCAATTTTTCATCAGCTTCAAAGTAGCACTGAATTGTTTTAAGCTTCAGGTGGTGAGTAATTTAGGAGCAACATTGTAGAAGTATCTCAGAAGAGAATATATGAGAAGAGAAAATATAATAAGTCACTGTTTGCTTATAGAAATGCTTGTTTAAGTATTCAGATATACAGATGGCTTCATAAAAAGCATGAAGAATATGAATTCACTTCATAAGCACTATTATTGTGCTCACTGTTGCAGAGATAGACATGATTGCCTAGAGATAAGAGATTTTTTATATCTACAATGAATTTTGTACTAGACTCTAAGGTATATGTTTCAAAGTTTTTGTGAAGGCACTTCCTTATTTAATTCATTGCAATATTAGTTTTTAAAATTGCTAAATACATCTCTGTCCACTTTAAAGATCTTTTATATCTTTCTTATATTCTCAGAGTTTGGCAAAGCTCTGCATAATTTTGACTAAAGCCCTACCATTCAAGCCAATATAGGGTATGTTCTTATTTTGGTTTAGACATCATTTCTATTTGTCCCATTTTAAAATTATAGATTCTGAACATTAATTATTTCCAATGACTGTAAACATGACAGAATTGGTCATTACAATGGAGCTTGGCAAAGTTTTTGGAAGCAGCAATGTGGACAGTTAGTCACCTGGGTTTTATATGGAGAAATGATGGAGAATATACAATTCCATGTTGCTACTCTTCTCGTGTGATTTGCTGTTCTTGCGGCAAAAAAAAAGGACCTTTATATTTTTGGATTTTTTTAACCTCGAGTGAATTCACAAGGACAGCCCGAGAGACTCAGAAAAGGCTTAGGTTTTGCTTTAATTTTCAAAGCTATAAGCTCCTCAAATGGGGTACAGTGTCTTCAGTTAGAGTAGTTGAGGACTTTATGTAGGGGTCAGAGGTAAGGACAGGACTGGGCTGGAAACTGTAAATCCTGATTCTGTGTGATTTCTTATTCTTCTTATACTGAGTTGTTGAGAGACTTTCAGTAATGTTCTGATAATAACACTTGTTTCCAAATTGTGCACTTATCCTATTCTGTTAGCCAAAGTCCTTATAACAAAGGCATTTGAAATAAATTGTGAAGAGATTAAGGTATTTTTAGAATGTTTTTCTATGTGAATTGTTTGTAGACAGACTCTCAACATTCCTGCACAGCAATCATAAAGCACTAGAATCGATAGGTATAGACTATAATGTTTTCATATTTTTTTAGTATTGTTTCTTTTTAACCATATCAAACCTCTGCTTATGATTTGAAATTAATCTATATTTGCATAATTCTGTAAGGTAGGTTTTTCTCCATAATGGGAATATCTAACTTTTGAAAGAGTACGAATTGATAATCTAAACCAAAACATCTCCAGAGTGGCTTAAATATAAGAAACAGACATGCTTAATTCCTGAATTTGTTGGGTAGGCATATTGTAATAGAAAGAACATGCAGTTTTTAACCAGAACAATTTTTTATGGGAAAATATTCATATTAATAAAATATTTTTACAAGTGCTATGGCTGCTTCGGTGTTGGTAACTACCCAAGACAAGAAATCTTATCTGGTAAAGATGGCATCTTACCAAAGAAACCAGAAGCAAATTAACATATTTTCTTGGAATTCTTTCATCATGAGGCTGGGATCAAAAACCCACTGCAAGTGCTACTTTGTCATTGTAGGGGGTTTCTTTCCTCTGGACAGTCCTCCTGAACAATTTACTGGTAGTGTAAGCTGCATCATTTAATGTTCAGACTAGTCAGGCATTGACTCAGGGTGAGCCAAAAATGGCCAAATCTATGGAGCTGGTGTTTTAACTGGGAGGTATTAGTTGCGACTTTCCAAATACTGGAATTTTTATTAAGTACTATCTCTTTTTAGTAATTCCTTAGGGATTCTCATTCTGTAGTATAACCTTATTAACGTGCAGTGAAATTGAAGCAATGATACTGCTTGGAATAGTCCATTAGGACTTCAAGTTCAAGATTTTTTAATTTTTTCTTTCAGTTGAAGTGGATTTTTTTGGGTTGGTTATTAACAAGTATTTTGAAATAAGGATCTAAGATAGAAGCATCCTTAAATATAAGGGTTTCTGTTGGTGGATTCACTGTTTTCTCTGTGGTACTGTCATAGATGTGAGGTGTTATTTTGAGTCTTCAGTTTGACTATATGATTATCTTGCAGTGTATTGATTTATTGCTCACAGCCCTGGGCAAAGCATTCCCCAAGACCTAGTCTTCGTTCTGTTATGCCAGTTCTATTTACTCATTTATTTAAAAATCATTAGTGTTTGCAAACTGCTAGGGAAGATGAAGTGTGGTGAACTGAAAGTGAGAACGAGCAAGGGCACTGTTGGTGGTGTGCAAATACTCTGCTGCTTGTGACAGGAGTGCTTATGTGTGTGTCATGACTTAGTGGTGCCAGAATTGCTCTAAGTCTCATGCTGATTTGCCTTTGCATGTTTCTGCATAGCTCAGCAAAAGCATCCTGGGAAGGGGGGTGTCCACACCTTTTTTTACTCCATCAGTTAGAAAGACTAAAAATGCTGCTTCTTCTGGCTTTGTCTGTGTCCAAAATGTGAGATTTTCACTGCTGTGAGTGCAATTCCCACAGAAAGGTTATCCCATGGGAATGTTTTTTTCTAGTTACTTGATGTGGCATTACATTTCCTTCATTACTTTTTGTAAAGGATTTTGGTAAATAGAAATTATAAACTCATTAGTCTCATTATTCTAAATGGAGCAGATAAGTGAGTATTTCTTCTGACAAGGATGCATGTAATAAGTGACTGATAGATGGAGTTTAGGAGAGGTATTTGTTGAGATATTTCATAGTAATTAGTCTACTCAAGAAAATTATTTAGTCGTATTGATGGAAAATTGGAAGCTTCCATTCTATTAATCTATTACATAATACACTTAGACATGTTGATTGTGATATTTTGCTTTGAGTGTTTTCTCAAAGCATCTATGATTAAATTGTGCAGTAATGGGCTTAATGACAGCCATTGAAAGAGATGACCTTTTGCAGGCCAGTAAACAGAATGTTTTAACAATCTGGGTATCTTGACTCTTGCAAAATTAGCAGAAATTGG
The DNA here is from genome assembly GCA_013400315.1 of Bombycilla garrulus. Classification (NCBI taxonomy): domain Eukaryota; kingdom Metazoa; phylum Chordata; class Aves; order Passeriformes; family Bombycillidae; genus Bombycilla; species Bombycilla garrulus. Next base: position 88,879 of record VXBU01002032.1, read on the forward strand.
CTCATATAACCCACATGAGTAAAGAGAGGTGTAAAAAATAGGGAGAAAAAAGTCTCTCTTGAAAAAATGAATCTCTCTTTTGAACCATGCTAGATTTTAATGGCTTTAGATAGGCCCAAAGGACAGACCTCATATTTTAATCATTCTTCATCCTTTTAAAACATACCACAGCATCACCTCTGGGAAGTGTAAAGTCATGTCTAATCAAACAGTAGACACACAGTAAACAGGAGTGATAAAGGATTTTGCAAAATATCTAGCCAGCAGGGAGCCAGCTGTAGACAAGGATGGAAAATATTTTTTGAGGGGAAAATAGTAGAGAGTCTATTTGAACAAACAGGCATAGGCAGTGGTCAGCAGTAGATTTAACCCCATTTCCTTCCATTATCTGTCCTGTATGGAATACACATTCCTTTACCACATATTCTGAGCATGTCCCTGTAGGTCCAGTATGTAGATTTATTGACCTTGCTCTTAAGGCTGAGTCTTTTGGTTGATGATTTGATTGATTTAAAATGGAAGTACCTAAATAGGCTTTGCATGAATGGAAAATTTAGGCTTCAGTAAAAAAATAATAATAATAAAAAATCTTTATTTGCATGCAGGCTGGCTGTTTAACTTAATGGGATTACTGAAAATGGTTTATAGTGGGAATGAAGTACATGAAGTAGAAACCAAGATACATATTTACACTGAGGCAAATAGTTTTCTCTCTTAGCTTTCTTTCATGGGTACATGTGGAGGTAAATGCCCTTTCTATGGTTCAATGGAGCATTTGGACTTCAGTATGATATGGAATCTGGACATGGTCTGGAAATCTAGACTTAGTGCTTTACCCCATAGCTGACAGTCTAACAGAAACCTAGCCAGCCCTTCAGTCTGACTGCATCCACTCATACATCCACTGGAGAATTGTGTGGATGATCCAGTCAGCCTTTTGCTTCCTTTGGTGAGGCTGTTCATTAATGTAGGACTGGGGCTGCAGTAGACAGTTAAGCACTCAGTCTGCAAAGAGACTGAAAGATTGAACATGTGACAAGACTGTTGAAAGTGGGGAAAATTAATATAAATTACTGATTGTAACCAAAATGAAATATCCCTGGTTTTATTCCTGATAGATTGCTTTGTCCCAAAGGAGGGAGAAAAGGAAGGGAGGGTCAGCTGTTCCATGGGAGACAACCCAGGGACAGGATGTTGGGCGCTGGACATTGGGGAGCGCTGGCCATGGATGGAAAGTGTTCCAAATTCACTCCTTGGGGGCAGAGGGCAGGGAGAGAGAGCTGCACCTATCTCTAGAAGATGATGTTTAAGTTTAAAACCCTGTCTTGAATGACAGAGTAAAGTTCATGCCAAGCTTGGAATATCTGGTGGAGGAGATTCATGGAGTAAGAAGGCAGCAAAAACTCAAGCTGCTGATACAACCTGGATGTGCTATACAAGCATATACTGCTAAAGGCACAGCCAAAACAAAGGCCCACAAGCATGCTAAATTTTCATAAACAATTTGGTGCATTCATCTTGCACATGTGTTTTTGAGTGGCAGTGTTATGCAAAATCCCTTTATCCTAAGATAAACAAACAGCTACCTTTTTTTCAAAAATTTGAATATTGCTGATCTCTGGAAAAGTTTAAAAGAATTGGTTTTGCTCTTCCCATTCCAGAGACAGCAACATTGGCTATGTAACTACATGTTTATACTCAGTTTCTTGACATGGAACAGGTATTTTCAAGCTTTTAACAAAGTGATGGAAAGGTGTCCAAAGCCTTAATGGATTGTCAAAACAAGATAACTCATAGACTGTGGACATTTGTCCTCAAGTAAGTTACTGAATAATGTTAAATATTCCTAGGAAAAATACCAAATCAGTCTTCTATAACACGTGAGCAGACTGCATGTCTTTCGGTGTGAGAAAATTGTAATTTTTGGGTGCTGGGAAAATTTTTGTTAGTGAAAGAAAAGGATGTATTTTTTCATTAAAAATTGGAGATTTTTTCTTTCTAATTACATTTATAAAATTTGATACTTCAGTTTTTAGTCAATATTTTAGTGTTCTGTTTAGATCACACTAGGGAAATAAAATCAGGATTTTTCAAGTGTGTCAGCCACAGCAAGTCCATTTGCCTGTAAGCAAACTGGATTCGCTAATGAATAATCCATGTGATGTACAGGATCCTTAGAGTCATCATATCTTTGATTTGAGATAATCATGTCTGGCAGTGAAAGTCAGAGTGCCAGGAAGTCTTAAAACTGCGTCTCCTGAACTGCCTTTGCTGCCCCTCTGCTCTGGGAAGATAAATTGGGGTGGGATCTTACTCTCTGGACCCTCACAATTCCCAGTCCCTGGAATTCTTTCTGGGGATGCCGCTGGATGGCAGCATTTTTCCATGCAACTCTGCAGAGAGGCAGGTGGGGAGAGGATCATTAAAGGAAAAAATGATTAAAGGAAAAAAAATAAAAATACAGTGAGCAGGGAAGCAAGAAGAAGCCATGTTGAAGGTTGCTACTTTGAAGACCAGCATGCATCTCTGCTTCAGTGTAACTTATGCAAATCTCCAGTATGTGCCTCTCTTCTTTTAATTCCCTGGCAGATAGGATTCATAAATTGAAATGAGGAATTCAAAGGAAGGATCTGACAGGTTTTTTTCCTCCTTTGGTACTTTTCTGCTTATGGGGGTCTGTTCAAAAGTGGCAAGCTGGCTCCTGTCTCTGAGAAGATGAGGAGTGTTTGTGAGTTTTCTCCATTCTCTTTCTTTACCATTAGAGCAAATACTTTTTTTGGCCATTTAGGCTTGTGCTTCAGGAAGCAGACTTGCTTGTCTTGTGGCTTGTCCAGGCACCTATATGCATGACCTCCAAAGAAGCAACTGAGTTATTTCCATCAGCTCTTGGGCTTACCTTGTGAATGATGCGATACCTTCTCTCCCACTCTTGGCACACAGGGAGGGCATGATGGTCCTTCTTTTTCTTTCTCTGTGCTTTGGGAGCAAATATCTTCGCCATGTCCTGCTTCCAGCATCCCCTTGGATATATTGCAGCTGTTACCAAAGGTGACCCAAACCCTTGACTTTGGGTCCATGGCAGCAGTTCCTTTGTGACTGATTCCTGGTTTGCCTTCCAAAGCTGACCCAGCTTCTGCCCAGCTGTGTTTAGCTTTTCTGTAAGCTCCCCACAAAGTTTATGAGTTGGAAGGCAGCACACACTCTAGGACAGAGCCCAAGCTAGTAAGCTTAACAAGAGATCAGGAAAATAGCTTGCCATAAACTCTGTGGCATTATATTCCACTGAAGATTTATGGAGAGAGATATATGTAATCTACTGTTGTAAGTGTGTGTCATATATATCTATATATCTATAAATATATCTATATATATATATATGTATATATGTATATGTACACACACATATACACACATATCTGTCTGTCTGTCTGTATAACTCAAAAACAATGGATCACATATGCTGACCCAGGCAATGAAAATGAGAAAGCTTCATGAGGAGTTAGCAAAGTTTCATGCTTTATAGGTTACGTATATATGTATGTATATATATGCATTTATTTTTTTTCTCTGTATCTTCTTTTAGTTAGGAAGATGATATTTGTACTAGTCCAGAGGAGAAAAAAGGCAATAGTCAGATCAGTTCTGCTGGCCATGACACAAAGTGGAAATGGCTGTGCCTAATTATGGGTAAGTATTTCAGTATGTATGATCTTCTCTAGCTTAAACCCAAGCTAACTTGACCACACATGCTTGGAGCAGAATTCACTTGCTTCTCTTTGGAGAACTAGACCTCATGGTCAATATTACAGAAAAGGCTCTTTCATTGTTTTAAGGCTTGTTGTTTTGTTTTTACTGTAGCTCCTACCATCCCTCATGAAGGCCAGTGCTTGAAAAAAATTTGATGCTAGATAATGTGGTTTCATTTGGGAAAGGTTAGTGGTTTAGAGGAATGCCACTGTTTACTTCTTCAAGGGGTTTTGGAAGGTCGGAGAGGGGAAATAAATTGTCCTTCCATGCAAAAATTTTAATTTGATTTTTATTAATTTTACTGTGTTCCTGTCAATTAGCTTTGCATAGCCAGTCTCTGATGCCGCAGGTGTACACAGCTGCTTGGTGTCTGCCAAATGCTCACTGTTTCTTCATCATAGATACCTACTCTAATTTTAAACAAAGCTCTGCACATATTATCGGTTTCCAGGTTTTGCAAATTTGTCTCTTGTGGGGAGACAACTGCTAGCGTTATAGCTGAGCATTTAAGACTGTCAGCTTAGATTCTCAAGCTCCTTTTGCTTTCTTCTTCTCATCCTCTGGCATGTATTTGGACTCATTTTTTTTCTGCTCACCTTGACCTTCCCTCCAAAAATATTCATGTTGAGCTGGCCAGGTGTTATTCTGCTCTGACCTTATCTGGACACTTCTAGAATCACAAATAGCAGAGAGAGACTGTGCTGCAAATACCCTCAACAGAGTGCCTCTTACTTGATCCTTAGCATGAAAGGAGGAATGGGTAGCATAAGACTATGGGTAGCAGCTCTAAAAGGAAGAACACTGCAATGCATTGTAGGAATTTTAAAAGTAAAGAATAGCCTGGTATTTTAAATTGTTTTTAATACATATTTTAATCGAAGTGTTATTTGAGAATATGGAAGCCCTTGAATGATGTGTCTGCTGTACTGCACAACACCAATGCTGAGAACTGGATGACACTGTTGATGTTCCTCAGCTCCTAAAGCACTGCTGGCCAAACAAATACCATGTGCAAGGCTGTTCGTTGGTGCACAACATGCACCAACTATTGTACGGCTTGACTTGCTTTCTGAGACACCAGTCAGGTGTAGGGTAGAAAAGAGTAGCTGACAAATCTGGGGCATTAAGACAGCCTAGTGGGTCTTTGGCTGTTACACCTTTAGAGCAGAGCAGGCTGCTGGTGGCAAAATTAATGATGTTTTGGGTAATGGCTGGGCCATTTGTAGAAGTGTGGTGAAAATAAAACACCAAATTAGTAAGAAAAGTAAAGCTGTAGAGTTAAAAACCTCTGCTTGTCTGTATAGTCAAACCTGGTCTGCGAGGTGAAAATAAAAAGTACTGATATGTCCTTGTCTTAAAGATTGCTGTTGATGTTTAGGGATCAAAATTATAGAACAAAATACTGGACATTTTAAGAGAAAAAAAATTATGCTCTGTGTAGGTGAATAGAGCAATATTTCTATCATCCACGATGCCTTATAAAACAGGTAAACTTACTCACAGCTGTTTAAAGGTGGCTTCCCCTCTCCTCATCTTCCACCTGTTATGTTAGGGAAGTGCATGTAGCTGCCTCGCTTGCAAGACCACTCAAGAAAAATCTAAGTGTAAAAGCCAGTGACTTCCAAAAGACTGTGGGCTTTAATTATAGCAGCACAGCTTCCGGTCTCAGAAAGCTGTCCCTGGGAGGATGGTCTGTACATGCAGTCAATACTGTCTAGACACTGCACATTAAGTACAACTGTGATATGGTTAATATTTTTGAAGCAGACTCCTCTACTGTTAGTGATCTGCTTTCCACGCCACCAGACAGGGTTAGTGGCACTTACTTGGTTCACCTGATTGCTCCGTGCTGGACTGGATTATAATAGTCCAGCTTGGTGTCATATTCATAGCCTGACAGTGTACAAAACATTGGAGCAGGGCAAAACTCTGTCTGTGCCCCTTGTGAGCAGGAGGCACTAAACAGCCTCAGAGCTGACCAGTGTAATGCTTTGGCAAATTAAGGTTTACGGCACTAGATACTGTGTAATTTGGAGCCTGGTTTATCAGCCAGGAAATCATGCATGGGATAATGTCCCCTGTTATGAGGCAGTGTGTGGTAGTTCCCTTGTTTTTTCCAGATTAATTATCAGTCAAGGGGGGTGTGTCTGTGTGTGCTGGTATTTAGGCAGAAACTGGTAGAGCACTTGTATTTACTTTATTTTTGTTTTCTCTGTGTTTTGTTTTTCTCAGTGTGTGTGCAAGACAGAAGCAGAAGAGACAAGTATTCTTAAATGGTAGAAAAATGTAAACAGGAAAGAAATCCAATATAACCATAATTATACTTCCTATTTGTCTGTTTTTTTACATATAAATGTTTAATTGTCTACATCTAAGCATATATACCTTCTAAAGGTTTTCTGGTGTAGAAATCCTATTTACTGATCTTTCACATATCTTCACTCCTGTTTTAATAGATAGGTATGCTAGCAAACATCCTAATGTGCAAACATTGCAACTAGGACTCACGAAGTTGTTAGCAGACTAGAGATGAGAAATATAGTCTGAACAGAAAGGCAGTGTCACAGAATTTACAAGTTGCTTCCCTTCATCCTCGCTGCTTTATTTTAAATTACAAACAAAACAAAAAAAATCCGAAGCACAACTAAATAAATTTAAAAAACCAAACTAAATCAAAGAATCCTGATGATTCTATTGAGGCCTGACTAATGACTTTGACTGAGCAAAGTAAACTACACTGGAGCAAGGAGGATTTTTTTCTCATAACATCCATGTTCCTGGAGCCCAGGTGTCCTCGTCTGCCAAGGACACTGCTCGCCCCTTGCTGCCACCTTGAGCCCAGTTGCAGAGCCTGGCAGCTCCCAGAACCCTTCACAGTGTGCAGCAGAGGTGATGTTACAAAATCAGTGTGTTCCTGCTCTTTGTGCTAGGTGGTGCTCTTTGCATCTAACACAATCTTCTAGCCTTTTTGAAAGCATAAACTCAGTCAAAAAAATACTGAAGTGACAGCTGACCTCAGTGGTTTTATGCAAAGGCAGAGGTGTCTTGTGTAGTCCCTTTACATTCCAGCTGTAGTCTGTGCCAGAGAGTAAATCAATAAATGTAAAGATGTAGTAGCAGAGCAGGTACAAATTCTGTCACTTAGTTTCTGTTTGCAGAAAATTCCTGTAATGGTCAATTTTCCCAACCCTGTTGGCCTCCCTCCTTCACTCCCATTCTGAAAAACTGAAGAGAGGGGTTTGGAGCTTGCTGAGAAAGATTTGTTAGAGGGGAGCATGTCTGTGGCCAGTGTCGGGGAAGCAGGTACAAGTGGGGGCTGCCCCTCATACTGCTCTCCATGCAGAGATGCAGCAGGCAGCCACCATGCAGCTCTTCAGAAGCTGTCCTGGAGGTAACACTACAAGATGAAATATCTTTCAGCCTCACTTGGGCTCCTATGCCTGCAGTAGCTGTTGGTGACTAGTGAGAGACAAATTACGTATTTTTTCCAGCGCTGTCCTTTATAACAATTGTGCCTTAACAGTGGAAGGAAAGGGTAAAGTTGGAAGTAGGTTTAATAACAAGGAGATGGTTAATTTCCTCAAACTACCACACTCTCTAGTAGCTCTGTTCTCCTTCCCTTGGCCTCCCTCCCTCCTCCTCTTTCTTTCCCCTCACCCCATTCCCTGGCAAAGTTACCTTTGTAGTCATGGCCTGCTCATGGCAAGGATTAATGTTTTATTGGAATTTGCACACCTTACAGTAGTGGGGCAGATATTCCTATGAATTTTATTGCAATGCACCACAGTATATAATTTCATTAAGCTGCACATGTCATGGTTATTTGCCATTATTCCCAAACCCTTTATGTGCAGTTTTATCAGTCTCAAATGACAACAAAATTAAAAAATGAAATGAAATAGAATAATGCCTAAATACATGCAGAGAGGTCAAGGGACCCTATATGCTGACTACAACAACAAATTTATCATCTCATTTATATGTGGGCAGGAGAAGGGAGCAATTTCTTCACTGTATTTTAATTAACTGTGTTGCACTGCGCAGTAGTAAAGATAATAACCATAACATTAATGCAACTATTACTCTATCAAATGCTTGTCACAGCCTAATATTCTCCGACAATATAGCTTCACAATAGAAACATGCTCAACAAAAGAGCAGCTTGTTTTATTAATTTACTGGGGCTCTGTGTTTTTGGAAGGCCTGTATATATTTCTGTGACACTGATTAAAATAGAAAGAAATGTACATAGTGGAGAATAATATTTTAATGGTGTGGGATTCATTTAACAAAAATGTTCCTTTAGGAAAACAGAACCAAGATGCTAATGTTATACTTCATTTATTGCCAGCATATTCAGTGACATTTCATAATGTACATCTGTCAGCCAGAGATATAAATGAATGAGGTGAACCATGCAATTTACCCTCAGGAAGTTCCATCAGAGCCCCCAAAGTATAATATTTATGAGGTCAGAATCAATTAATCAGATAGCTGTATTTGCTTTTCAGCTCAGCATGCTCTTCTGCACCAAGCTGTTACATTGAGAAAGTCTTTCCTATTTGATAAGAGGAGTTAGTTTGTATGTGCTGCATGTAGTCTGTCTTGTAAATCAGTTCCTTCCCTCACACAGCTTATACTCCATACAAATGAAAATTGTAAATTAAGAGAATGAAAAACAAATCTATCTCAAAATACATACCAGAATAGAAGACTTGTGTGTTTCCTGCTCCTTGCTGTAGCCTCTTGCAAATCTGTTGAAAATGAGAAAAAACCTTGAGAGTAAATGGTGTACTTTAACCGAACATAATTCCAGTAAACAGAAAGTCTTGTGGGGAAAGTAAAAATAGTTAATTTTTAAAACTCTGAAACTACTGATTTAAGGATCTCACTCAACTTGTTGAAGAAAACTAAGTATATTTTGAGATGTGTTACCAAAATTGTTTTCCTTTGCAACTGTGTTCTGAATGCTCATTACTTTAATTTCCCCCTCTCGGTTAGATTGACCATTGGTTTGTCCATGTGAGAATGTGTGACCTATCATTTTTATTATAAATTGCAGTCATTCCCTGGGCTATTTTCAGATGTGTTGGGAACTTTTCCTGACACTCTGACACCATATAGGAGCAGGCTCGTGGCTGCCTGAGCTCCTGAGAGGTGCAGGTGCAGCCTGATCTCTGCCCCAGGTGTGGACTCCTGGTTCCTAAATGGTGCCTTTATTGTAAACAGATTTTTAAAAACTTAACTGTAATTTTGATCATATTGTGACTTTCTTTTGTTCTCTTTTTTTTTTACTTTTTTTTTTTTTTTGTGGACAACAGATGCAAAATATAAATTTTGGTAGTAAAATCCGTGTCAATAAGTTTGCTGTCAAAAACAATGCCAAGATGTGATCCAGCATTTCTTTGTTTCTTTGAAAATAAGTTTATCTAAGATGGTTTAAAAATTGCCTGTTATCTAATAAAATTACTTTTCTCAGAACATTGTTCAAGGATGAAAGTGAAAGCAGGAAAGGCACATCTGAAATCACTTGTAGAACTGCTACGAGCAAAGAATTAACTGGGAAAAAGTCCTAGAACAATGCTTTGCCTTCACAGTTTATGATTAATATCCATAACAACTAACATTTTATATTTAAAGCTTCTTGTTTTGTTGGGGGGGTTTGAATATCTCATACCAAAGAGTTGGTATTTTGCTCTTGAAGAATGTGGATAGTAAGACAAAATGTTGTTTGTTTGGTTTTTTTTCCAACCAAAACTACTGTTAGAAAGTTCTCATACATCCCAAAACCAATACCACCCAGAGTGGGAGATCTGAGCAACAGAGGAAGGAGGGATGAGGTCCCTGCATACCACATAACCCTGAGTTTGGAAGTACTCACTTCATAAATAAAGAAAAATGCTCAACACCCATCAGAAAGCCAGGAGACCAGTTTGGAAGAGGTGCTAAATCCTAAACACTGTGGATCTGGGATAAGTGCATTCAATTCATTTCTGGCCAAAGGAAGAGTAGGAGGGAAGAAGTTTAACAGTTTCAGTAGCTGAGTGTGACAGAGACCTATCAGCCATAGAAGAGATCAGTGAGCTAATTTATAAGGAGCATAGAAAAACCAAGTTGAATACTTGTTTTATAGACATTGGTGCCAGTGACTTAAATGCTGCTGCTTCCATTCCCAAATGAGTGTCCCAACCATCTATTAGGGAGTTTCGCTTTTCCTTCTGGGCTCTTGAGCATTGGAGTGAAACAAATGACAAAACCCTGAAGCCCAAATCTGCCTGCCTGTGTGGCAGCAGAAAGCAGAACTCAGTGTTCAGGCATTCTCCACTGTGGTAGATGTGACTGTCTTTATGAAACAGCCAGTTTATCAGGAAATGCAGTATTTTTATAAGCGTGGTGTGTGCAGAGTCTGATTTGTGTATGTTTATTCTCACTACCTAGTTGTGTCAAGGCACTGTGAAGATCATTGTGGTTTTCTTTGCTTGTTTTTATTGTCTCTGGACTAGTGAGCATTATTGGTGGGATATCTCTAACCAGCTGGAATTCATGATATTTTTCTGCTGTGTGATTTTGCTACTGAAGCCTTGTAAACAAAGGGCAAACATTTCTGGAACAAGAGTGAATACCCTTTTTTGCATATGAATGAGTATTTGTATGGACCCTTATTCTCAGCATTTATGCAAATGCAAACTCATACATGTGAAGGGGTACAAAAAAACAGAATCAAAATGAGAGGGTGGACTGATGGAAATGTTTATTTTCCATTATTTGTCCTGTTCCCTTCATCTTTTCTATTGCACAGGGTTTCAAAAATGGCCCACACCATGTGCAAGAGTGTTTTTGATATAAGGCTTTCTGATTTAACCAGATAGCAGAAGGAAAGAATAGCTCATCTGAATGGAGGAAATGTCAGGCTATTGTTTCCAGTCAATACTCCAAGTTTTCCTAATCTCCTGCCACTGTAGGGCAACTAGAGGACCAAAATCTGTGATGATTTTAGAAAAAATATGAGGAAGTAATAGCTTCTTTGTCATGGCAGGCTATTGCAGGCTACTCTATGTTAATAGATAAGGTAGTTTAGATTTTGCCTTCTTTTCTTTAAGTTGGCATAGTAAGTATTTTTTTATCTGTGCAAGGGAACTCTTCTACAACCAGCCAGGGCTATCTCATCTTGCTGTCCAGTCATACAGTCCCTGTCCTGCTGGGAACTGCTTGGGGTACTGCAGGCTGGCTAAGGTTCAAGTTGCAGGGTAGTGCCAGGGGAAATGTGCTTGATAAACAGTTTTTGCAGATAAGTGTTTTCCCAAAGTAGAGCAAGAGCAACAGAATTATCAATTAGCAAAGGAATAAGAGAAACTACAACTATGTCTCGTATTTACACAGTGCTTTGTGGCAAGAACTGAAGCAAGTGAGGTAAGGCGCTGCCTCTTAATTTGGTAGAATTCATTCATCTCCCACAGGCCCACATCTTGGAGGCCCCTTTTAGGCTAATTTATATGTGCCCTCCTTGGGTTTATGCACATTTATTATGGAAGCATTTAGCTTTTCTTATCCAGGCCTTCCTTTTAGAGTTATGCTTTTAAAATTTTATCTGGTTTAAGTTTTCATGTTAACATGTGCTGCAATTATGTCCTGAGATAGTGTGGGATTCCATCCAGCAAATGAAGATGTTCTTCCTCTGTTTAAATTTATTCCCCTTCAACATGTCAAAATCCCCTGTTTACAGTTTATATGTCCTGTGACTGGAGATCAGATGTCCATTACTCATGTGTGCCATGACCCCTTTTAACACTTAGAATTGCTGGTTAGCTCCTGCGTTATGGCCAAAGCTATGACACGTCACCTTCCCAAATGTCCTCAAAAATCCCTCTTGCACAGTGTGAGCAGTTCCTGGTTGTTCATACTCACCCTCTCAAGCCATATCTTAAACTAATATTTGACTTATGAATGACAAAGTAGAGAGGCAAAAATGAAACCACTGTAGATGGGGAGGAAGATGGGAAAATCTGATCATGACACACTCTTTAAACAAGACCCCAGAAAAGTTAAATGATTGTATTTTGGTTGACCTAGAAGATTTATGATCTCTGTGTAGAGGGAAATGTAAAGAAGACCTTGGAAGTTACATAAGAATAGTATTTCTGGTCATATTTCACCCTGAAGAAAAGAGAATGGTGCTAGAAAGTTTGTGAAGGTAAGAAAAAGAAAAATAAAGCAACAAAGTTATTGCAAATGAACATATTTTTTTTGCCATCTGGGATGGGGAATGGTATCACAGAAAAAGAGTGTCTGAAGATTGAAAATCAAATCGTATGTGACAGCAAGCTGAAAAGAGGAGTCAGGGAATTGTAAAGAACAATGAAGCAAAAGCAGGAAATCTAGTTACTACATGCAGAGAAGTAGACTGAACAAACAAAAAAGATCCTACTCAAAGGTTCTTTTAAATGAGGGTAACAAAACCTCATACATCGAGGCAGTGTACAGTGAGCACTAGAGAGATGAACAGGGAAAATACTTCAGTGAATAAAGCAAGATAAACTCTAAAACAGAAATGTCTACCACCACCAGATAATTCATCTGACTGTTCAAAAATCAAATATAATTATAGTTTAAGGAAGTATAACCTTTTAATGTTACTGAGGATGGTGTGGGGGTTATAAAAAAAAACAAAATAAAACAAAAAACATGGAAAAGAACACATTGCCCAAATTGACGAACATGAGAGAAGGTGCACATAGGTTTAGTGTACTCCATGTGCTTTGTTGGAAAAGTCAAAAGGCGGAAGAATGCCTTTCCATTTCAGTGACCCTGGGAAAGGCATATGAAGGTGCAGAGAGTGGAAATGAGAGATTTAATGAAAGAAAACAAACCTAGATGTTGTTAACACTGTGCTAAGAACTAGAGGGACATAGCTGGAGATCAGTGCTGCACTAAGATAGATCTAACATAGACATGGGGCTTCTGTACTGGAGGCAATATGTACCTGGCACAGAAGACACTTAATCTACATGTACAGTCTGCAAAAGACTGTATGGATAAATGTACCTCTATTTATCTAAGATAATCTGAGAGCAAAATACTAGGGAAACTCTATGGAAGTTGTGTAGGAAGTTTGTGTCTCTTTTAAGTTAAACAGAACTTACTGAAATCTGTCAAAAATTGACTGTAATGAGATCAGTATATTATATCGTAAAACTGAAGTAAATTTCTCTCTTACACTAATTTATTTGAATTGGGATGTAAATAGAGCGTTGTGTTTTCAATACAGGGAGGTGAGTTTAGATTAGCCTGTAGTTTGAATTTATTCCATGTCCTTTACTAGTTTGCTAAAAGAATGGCCCTTTTCCAAACCAGCTAATTCACTAAGGCAATTCCACAGCTGAAAAAGCTTGTATTTGATTCAGTACTTTCCTTTTCTTTTTGATTAAATATATATGAGAATTTCCCTTGTCAGGAATCAGAGCAGGATCATGAACAATGGGCTGATTTATTGCTGCTCTTCCAGTTGAAGATAATGTGAAAAGATCTTAGTAGCCTAATGAAGTTTATAATAAAGACACAGCTTAAAGCCCACCAAAAAGTGCCATTATGTGATAGCTGGTTGAATGCATTTATTGTCCTGTAAATATAATTTGTTAAGCAATCAGCTGGGTTTGCTAAATGCTATCGCCAACCACTTCTCTATGAAATCATGTTTGGTTTAATACATATTGTTATTCCAGGACTATTTCTCTTCTAGGGGTTTTTTTTTGTTTTTTTGTTTTTTTTTTTTTTTTATGTTTACAGCAGCAGAAACTGCACTGAAATCTACCAAGTCTTTGTATTTAATCTGATGCAACTTGCAGAATAGATCTGGGCTTGATATTGTGATGTGTGCATCATCCAAGTCCTATACAATTCACATCATTGAGTAACACATCAAAGTTTGTCAGGATGTTGGTACTACTCCTCTCTCTCACAGTATTTTAAAAGAGAAGTTGATATCTGAGCAATGATGCCTTAATTAAAAGGACAGTTAATTATTTGTGACAAAGACAGGGGAAAGGGGAAGCTTCAGTGCAAATGATTTTTGCATGTTTGGGTTCTGCTAAAATCATAAGCTCACTCTCTGTTTCTATAACAGTCCTGACTGAATGATGCAGCTGGTTAGTATCCAGTCTTATTGGCCACTGAAAATTTTGAAAAGTGTAAACTGCTTAGAAAATTTTGCAGAATAAAGATGTTTTGAAAGTTATTGTACACTGTTAATTGACTGGTTTGGTTTTGATTTCTGTGTTCTTTATTTTTTTTCATATTTTAAACCATTACTTAAATAAACCAATCTTGTCCTGTACCAGAAATTTGTCCTTTACTTGACTTGTAATATATTTTTTAATATGCTACTATATGTATCTATTTCTTTCACAAACAGAAACAATTCCCTTTGCTTTCTAATATGAGTGGAGATTTTAAGTAGATGGAGCTTAGACACTTGAAATTACTAGGACTCTAGGTGTGAATTCTGTCAAGCTGATTCTTCAAATGTTGGTTTAAATTGTTTACAGACTGTGGCTTCCCCTTGAAGCTGAGGTGTAGTGTTTGTAGTCCTTGTCTCCAGTTCATGTGCCTGGTTTTTTCTCCTTTTACTTATACTGAGGTGTGTGCCTTACCTAGAGCAACAACTCCCTGATTTCTAAAGTGACTGCATGCAGAATAAAGCATTTTTTTCTTTCTGCAATCCAGAAAGATGAGGGATGAGACTTTTGGTGATTTGCATTTTGTGCAGCCTCCAAGAGTACCACCTGCCTACCTCAGGCTCTTGAGCCTGGGATGCTACAGCACGACACAGTTAAACTGAAGTGGGACAGGCAGTTCTGTGTGTGCTGCAGTGATGCCAGCAACTGTGGGTCATTCTGTGGTCTTGGTACCTTGGGAAAGCAACACGTTGCCCTCTTTGCATTGAGGAGGAGAGTAACACAGAAGCTGAGAGGTAATGGGTGTAGGAAGGATTTCCTGCAAGCTTTTCAATCTGGACTGTGTGCTGAAGCCTGGGAAGAAAAGTAAATTGCCAGATGGTTCACTTGTCACTATTTAGTCCTCCTTACCGTCTGACAGGAAGTCTTTGCAGCTCCTTGCTTCCTTGATGACAGGCTCCTTTAATTTGATCCAGCCTGTTTTAAGGGAGTAGCATATCTGGGAGGTGGGGTGTGCTGGATTTTAGAGAACCATAGACAGCATTACAGGAGTACATGTGAGCACTTCCTTTGCCCCTTGAACAGCAGCTTGGGCAGGGGTTTTCATTGGTTTTGTCATCTAGATATGCTCACTTTCAAATATCAGTGTTGCAGTATTTGTTCAGTGTAGTTTCTGAAGCTTGCTTTGTGGAAATATCCTTCTACCCTCTTGAGCTCTCTGTGATTTTAAGAGGAATATTATCCCAAATGGCTCCCTGTCTGACAGAACTGTGGGGTCTGTTTTGGAGATGCTAGGACATAAATTCAAACTTCATTCTTGCTGCTGCTATGAAGCAGATTAAAACTGAATTAAGTTTGAGGCATGATACTTGATTCAGAGGACTGTACAGCACATAGGTGAATCTTTTCCTTGTGCAGGGACTAGCTCTGCTGAGTCATGGTGTGTGGGGATGTGCTGTTGCTGTAAACCAGCTCTTGAATTCATGGTTGGGAGGTGGAAGCACCTTACAAAAGCCTGCTAGGCTTTAGGTGAGGCTGAGGGGCTGTTGTCTCCACATCCTGTGGCAGCTGGGGCTCACTGGTCCTCCTGTGAACATCTCAGGCTGGGTACACAGTGCCCCATCTTCTGCTTGCTGCCCTCCACTTTTGTGGCATTTAGGCTCAATTGGGTAGGTCCTGCTTAATCAGACATGGAGAAGGAAAGACTCAGAAGAAAGCTGAACAGTGATCAAGCCTTACTGCAGAGGTTCATGGAAACTTAGCATTTAAAATAAGTTATAGGAATGTTGTGAATGGTCTCCAGCCTTTCTAAACTTATTGGAATAAAGATTTTTTTTTTGTGCAGTGGCTAGGGGAGGGGATCCTCATTCCTGGCTCAGTCTGCTGTAATGCAAACAAGAGGTATTAATTACAGGCAGGCCAGACTGGATGTGTTTCAGACACCCGTCTAGTCCATCCCTCACTAACCAGTTCATAAAGCTCCTCAGTGATGTGGATTCTGCATGTCAGATAGGAGTCTATAGTCAGGCCCTGGATCATCTGCCCTCCTCACCACTTTACCTTGCCATCTTTTGGCATATCTGTTAATTTTTGCATGTCAGTATTTTTTGCAGATATTGTTGCTTTTTCTCATTCACTTGCAGGGCTATTTGATCTGTGTCTGATTTAGGAGACCCAGTATACATGTGTTATGTACATGTACAGTGTGAACAGTTCAGCGCACTTTAGTGGTCAAGATCATAGAACATTTTGTAAACAGAGAGAAAAAAAATGAAGAAACAAAATAACATCACAACTCTTTTTATTTTCTTTGAAATGTGCTCTTAAAAGGATAATAATGCTATTAATGCATGTAGCTACCTTAAAAAAAAGTAAAAAGAAAACACATTCTTTCTATTCCCTACTGTATCCTTGGAGTTGAATGATGAGTATTTCAAAAGTTGTGTTCTGCCAAAGCTTTTCTGACAAGCAGTAATATTTGCTGTGAATCTTAAACTTCAAAAGATAGGAGTATTTAGTAAATGAATTCATTTCAAAGGATTATACTTTCACTACAGATGTTTTTGTCTGCCTTATTTCCCTTGAATCTTATAATTGCATCTCTCTCCTGTACCTGCAACACATTAATAATCTTCCTTTGCTTTCGTCACATTCTAGTAGCTTTGGTTTGTTTTTATCAGCAGCTTCTAATAGTTTTGATTTCCTTTACTTAAATCTGAAATGGAAGCATCAGTGGCAAGGTAATATGGTAAGTGGTAATAATATGCAATGATGCCTTCAATCTCCTTTTTTCTCACCTCCCCCCCTCACTCTAATGACATTCACATGATAGCAAAAGTAAACGAAGATCACATGTATAGAAAAGAAAAGGGGAAAGTTCTGTATATTTTGCTGAGCTTCTGTATTGCTGAAATGCTAAATGCTACATTGATGCTGGTCTCTGTGTCTGGGCCCATGGCGTGAGATGGAGAAGTCTGTGGATCAAGGGCTGCACTACAGTGCTTGCAGTCTGTAGTCTGGCTGCCCATATAGCTGAGATTATATTGGCATTCTTGCAACCAGCCTGGAGAAGGTGGTAACTGGGAGCATGTGTCACATATTTCAGAGTTTTCTTTTCTAGGTTCTCCTTCTGGAGAGGCCAGATATGTTCATCATCAGGCCACTTGCAGTGCCTCTCAGGAGTAAACATACTGCAGCAGGAGAGGGAAACACCAGTGAAGATGGGCTGTGTTTTGTGCAGAGTAGCTGGCAAATCTGTGTCACAGGAAGAGCAGCAGCTCCCTTCACCAGTGAGCACCTTGGAGGGTCCATAGGGCCTGCTGGACCCAGGACTCCAGGCCACTCCTGGCACCCGGATGGGTCCTTGGTTTCTCCTTTGGTTTTTCTGCCATTGCCTTCAGCTTAGCTTCTCTTTTCTGTTCGTCTTTTGTGAATTCTCTGGTGATTTCAGCAAGTGGGTTTCTTTTCCTTGAGAAAAGGGAATCTACCTTCCATTTTCCAGCTACCGGGAGATATAAGAGTAATTTGATAAGAATACTGAATAAAATGTACTATCACAAGAACCTGGGACTGTGCTAGTTATAGGCAAGGATGCTGCAGCCCTTGATTTTATTAGTGGGTGTGTGTTAAGGTTTAGGAATGGTATTCTCAGATTTAGTATTCCCACAAGAAAAAAACAAAACTGCCTCTCTAATACAGGATGTTCTTTGCAGCTTTGCTTTGGCAAGTGCTATTACCTGTCCCAGGGAAGAAGGAATAAAGGCAGACTTCTTTCTAGACAATTCCAACACTCTTATTTATAAATGGTTTATAAATTATTTATTATTTATTAAAAAATTCAATACTGCTGTTTTTATTGCTGTGGTTCCTAGAAGCTTGGATCATTCAAAATAAATTTAAATTTAATAAGAAGAATTTTAACATCTAGTTCCAAACCCACTGAAATCTGTGTAAAAACTGCTAGTGATTTGGATGACACTTTAGTATCTTAAATTCAAACCTAGCTGATAATGGACGTGATTTATGTATCCAGGCAGTGCCTTTATCAGCTATCTAAAATTGTGGAAAGGTGGAACATTTTCAGTTTGGGGGCTTTGGGGGAGAATGGAGTTAAATTGTAAATAGCAGGATATTATAATAGACTTAACAGTGCTCTAAAAATATTTCATAAACAATTTTTATAGCCAACACAGAATTTACTTTTTTCTATTGTTTTGTGGTGGACTGCAGTATTCTGTCTCTGAATGCATTGTTCTCTTTTGTTTGGCTGGGTACCTGTGTTTAAATCAATACATAGGTTCAATTTGTTTTGCATGGACAGTGTGTCAGGTAGTTAATGTCAGCATTAGTATAAACAATTTACAATATATATTGTCACCCTGATTTTTGCAAGACTTTCTAAGCCTTCTGATATTTACATATTTGTGAAAAACTTTCTCACACACTTTCTGTAAACACCTCAGTGTTTTGCATTCCTCCATAGAGGAGGAGAAAAATTGATGGACTATTTGTCTGTCCAGTGTCTGGAGAGGTGGCACTGCCACCGTCCAATCCACTGTCACTTTTCGAAAACTATAAATACTGGAGTCAGAAAAAATAAATTCTCTTCTTCTCTCTTCTGATCACCTGAGCTGCAGTGTGTGTCTGCATTCTTTCGTGTCCTATAGCGACAATATATGAATGGATTTTAACACTATTTAATTAAGGGAGAGATTACTTATCTAAGATACAGGGTGTATGTTGCTCCTATTGCATTATCAAAGAGTGGATTGAAAGTTTTTTTGTGATATCTCAGATAATTTTTTGGCTTTCTCTGGAAAGTGGCCACTCCTCCACAGAGTGCATAATGACAAAAATACATCCCTTAAGATTTAACTTGAGGAGAGAGAAAGAGAAACAAAGGTCATCGGTCTTTGAAGACACATGAAATGTAAAAGACATGTCTCCTGTGCTGCTGTACAGACAATTTAATTGTGTGGAGTTTTCAGTGTTAAATAATGGATGTTATAGTCTGTCATGTGGCAGTTTTTATAAGGTTTGTGTGTTTCCTCAGTGGATCGACTTACACCATTTTTTTAGACAATAAGTGGACCTGGACTACAAAGAGGACTCATGGAAATATCAGTTTTCCTCTTTTTAGTACACTGCAGGAGGTCTGAAGCTGAGCAGGCAGTGGAATGTTATTTTTATTATGATGCTGTCCTCTCAAATATATCACAACAACAACAAAATTAAGAAAACACATTGTGGATATTGCTTTTTCTCTGCTTTGAGCTCTGACTAGGCTCAAAGACTTCAGCTTTCAAGGCCATGAACAGGAATGTTTCAGAAACACTAGACTAATTTAAAATTCAAACAAGTTTCAAAAGATGAATAAACACATTTGATCAGATCATCCTGTACTTCTGAGGGTGCTCTTTTCCTCACTCAGAACTCTGTAGTCATCCAGTCAGAGGTACAACCTGTTCACAACATTTGAGTGCCCACTGTAAATGCAGGGAGCTAGGCTACCTCTGGGGTGTGTATAAGTGTCACTCATGCATCAGTGTGATGGATCTCTCTGGGCACTGACTGCAGGCAGTGGTCTGCAGTGCTCTAGCACTGTGCTTTGACAAAGTCTGGTGCTGTATTGTTTCTAAATGAAGCCTTTTCTTCGATGAGATTTACAGACATGTTTGGGCAAATAAAGCATCTAATTTGAGTGATCTAATTGCTGACTCTAAAATGCTGTTTGCACATTACACTATTTAATTACTTCAGTCTAGTAGTTGTCTAGCAATGTCTCAATCTGTTATATCTGCCTGAATTAAAGGGGGGAAAAAAAGAATTTATTTGGGTGTCATTCACTGTGCAACAATGGTAGAAAGCCTTAAATGGAGAAGCAATGTTTGTCCATTTCAATACTTTTTGTTACAGTGCCACAGTAGCATAAAATAAGGAAAGAAAAAAAATCTGTGCAGCTTCTCTCTAAGGTTTTGTGGTTCTTGACAGCAGTAAAATGTAGTCTGAGAATGCAGTTCATAAAATAAATGACAACAAAATACAAATTAGCATAATCTCTACATTTTTCAAACACAGCTCTTAAGATGAAAGGAAATTGTATGTGAGTATAAAGGGAAGAATAAATGCAATTAGCCACATTGTGTACTCTGCTGTACTTAATTCAAATTAGGAGAGCACAACTTGTATTTTTATATATAGCCCCATAAAACTCACAGCTTTCAGCAATCCTACCACAGTTATGCACATTCTTTACAAGAGATGAAAATGTGACAAGGCTGGATATCTTTTCAGGACATCACACTGCCTTCTAAACATGTGCTTGCGTGTTTGTAATCTATTGTCCTCTGGGTAAAGCTTGTCTAAGAAAAGTGCTGGAGTGGGAATGGAGGTTTCAAGAGGCATTGTACAGTGCCTCAAAGTTTACTGGGTTTGGTTAGGAGGGGGAGCACTGATTCTTTAAAGAATGCCTTCTTGGAGAGCAGTATGTCACATAAGCTATGAAGCTATGAAACAGGATTTGCCTATTGCTGTCTTCTGCCATTTAATTTGCCACCCTGATAAGCAAAAAGAGAGCCAAAGAGAAGTAGTTCTTTTTTTAACACTGAGTTGGACCTTGGTGTCACACCCTTCTCCATACATCTGACTGGTGCTACTCCTTGGGACCTTTAGATATGAGACTATAAACTGCTGAGGGAACACTGTTATTTATAAATTTAAGAGTGCCATGTGGCATCAGTTTGTTTTGAAAGAACTGGATGTGTAAGGTAAGCATGTGACTGACTTTTCGGTAATTTCTCAAACCGTGACTTTCTTCCCTTCCTTTCAAAACCTCATCTGTTCACAGCTGAAATCCTAGTCTTTGCTACAAGTCACAGTCTGTGTTTGTTTCTGAGGGATCTCTCCTGTGTTGCAAGATGAGAACTAACAGAGATGTAAGCACTGTAGTATGTTCCCTGAAGCTTCTCTAAAATATTTATGCAAGTGGCAAAGATCCTGTTTGACATTTCAGCACAATAGGGTTGAATGCAAGAGCTTCAGGCGACTGCTGTGCACTCTGCTGACATTCATCTGCCTGCACTGGTTGCAGGAAGAGAAAAGTTCCATTGCACTTGGTTTCTGCTCCTGACTTGCCAGACACTAGTCTCTTGTCTTTAGGCTCTGTTCAAGCTGAAACTACCTCTTCAGATCGCTTAGGCACACTTCAGGTAGCAGACATGTAGGCAAGTCTGAGTCAATGACTTGACTACTTCTGGCCCTTTCTGCACATACCTAAATCCCTTCTAACTCTCCCCTGCATGAATCATCTCTTAACCTGTGTTTGGGGGTTATTTTCAGTTTGAGATGGCTGGTCAGCCTATGGGAACAAACTAATGGCATTGTTAGCAGCTACTGGTGTCACCGCTCCATGCCGTATATTATCCATGTTCATCCTTCTAAGATGTTTTTGACAGCTGTGGATGGCCTTGGAGCTAAAAGTAAAATATGTGCTGATCATGTTGCCTCTTCATCTCACCTCTAAATATTTTTTTGCAAGCTGTCAAATTTTTCATTGGCAGTGAAGCTGAAGAAATTAAAATCCCAGATCAAACCATGACTTTTCAGATGTGGAAATACTGATGTCTTGGTTCTTATTCTATGAAAGACTTTGAGTCTCTTGGCAATATAAATTCTGATGAAGATGTAAATTCCAGTATTGATTTTGGACTTTATTATTTCTTGTGTACTTACATATTAGTAGGAATCTGTTTTATTATCACACTTGTAGACTTTTGGTGTTGCAGGGAATTGTGGTCAACTATATTTATTTTCATTGCAGTACTAGGATTATTCTGATTAGCTAAAACTACAAAAGTCCACTACTGTACTCAAAAATGAGTTTCAAAGTTTCCTGTTGTTTACGATATACTTCTTTTCTGTTGAGCATAATTTTAGTAAATCTCCTCTTTGTCACTTGAGATTTTAATAATGAACTAAGATATTTTCCAGCCTGACTAGGTTAATTTTGAGGTCTCATATTCATCGTTAGTAGTATTCCTATGACTCTGTTGGTGTACAAAGAAAGAAAATATCAGAAAACAGAAACTCTTTATTTAACTGTTTTTAAGAGGATACCGGTAATGATGAATAGAACAATCTGGACAAAATATAAACCGCTTTGTCTTTATGTCTGTCTTGGTTTTGAAAGACAGGTGTCTGCCAAGGAAGGCAGGCAGGAGCTTTTTTTGGAATAGAAAATGTAAACCCCGTCCCTCTAAATTATTAAAAGGGGCTTTCAGGCAAAGATATGAGGATAGGAATAATAGTTCTTTAATATGCATAAACAAAATAAAATAAACAAAAACTAATAAACTACAACCTAATAGGAAGATTAGACTAAGATGCAGTATTAAACAAAAAAACCCCCTAAACCTGACAGTTAGAATACAACCTGACACCCTGTCAGTTAGGGTATTGGTAGTAGTCTAGTTTGAATGGTGACTCCAGTAGTCCTCCTGGAGTGACAGATGGTTCTATTGAAGCAGAGATTTTGTAGAAGGGTGGTGTTTTCCTCCAATGGTCCAGTGGTAATGTTGAAGGGTCTGATCCTTCCTCTGGGAATCTAGTGGGAGAGAAGGCTGCTCCTCTGGGAATCCAGTAGA
>VXBU01002033.1:8118-25980 GCA_013400315.1 Bombycilla garrulus
TGCATTTTTGGGGGCTTGCTCCTAATTCCCTTGACTATCCCATTTGCAGGGCTGTGTCCTGCTCCTTGATCCACTTTTCCCGTGCGCTTTCTGTTCCTCAAACCCAAGTAATTTTTTTTTTATCAAACCTGTCTCTTTTCTACTTGAAAGAACTGAGGGCTGATTGTCCACCAGGATCTCATCTTTGGCTAACGAGTTAAATTCCCATCAATTAACACATCCTTGGCCTGGATGCAGCAAATGGGACCAGGGAGTGAATTACAGTGGGATTACAGAATGATTTGGGTTGGAAGGGAGCTGAAGGATCAGCCATGAGCAGAGACACTTCCCACTGTGCCAGGCTGCTCCAAACTCTGTGCAGCCTGGCCTTGGGCACTTCCAGGGATCCAGAGCAGCCACAGCTTCTCTGGGAATCTGTGCCAGGGCCTCCCCACCCTCCCAGTAAATTCTTATAAATATAAGGACAGGAATTTTCTACTTTTGGGTTATTCTGTGGATGTTTCAGCGGGTTTAGAGAAGGCTTCTGTGTCCTTGGGTTTGGGTGTTGTGAGAAAATGATGGCGCTGGGCTGGAGGGGGAGTTTTCTGTTGAAATGTGATGTTTTTGGGAGCCCAAGGGACAGAGATTTCTCTGGGTGAGGAAGGCACAGAAGGGCAGGCCCAGCCCTGGATGGCTGAGCAGCTCTGCCTGACACCCCTTAATCATCAGGGATGAACTCCTGCACTCCCCGAAGAGGCAGGGAGAGAATAAGACAAAAGAAAAAAATATCTATTCCCAAATTTACCTGGATTTCATGGATTTTCCTAAAGGAGTATATTTTTTAACCAGCCTGGAAAGCTGGGACCATTTTCCCAGATATCTTCAGTATTTTCTATCTTGTGATCTGTATTCTGGGAATATCAGAGTGAGGCAGCCGAGATCACAAGACTGGGAATGTTTGGGATACGAGGGCAGGAATGATAATGCAAAGCTTTTTTACTTTTTATTTTCATCTTGGATGCAGCTCTGTCACATTACAGAGGGCCTCCTGTGCTCTGATAGCTGTGCTGGGACTTGCTGTCCTTCCCAAGGTTACAAACCAGTGCTGGAAGACAAAGAGAAGCAAAATTGTTTAACTAGAGGAAAGAAGTTTCACTTTCCGTGCTTGTTTTCCACGCAGTGCTGTCACTGGTTTATCAGGAACAAAATATATTCCAAACACATGCTGGAATCGACAGCAGGCAGGGCTCAGCTCTGATGGGTGCTCAATACGGAGCTGTCGGAGCTGGATGGGTTTACACATTATTTATTTATCTTTTGGCTGTTCAAATGCAAAGACCAAGAGTCAGATGTCATGGGGACTTGTGACATTTGAATTAAAAAAAAGCCCACTCAAAAATGTGTTGCTTTCATTCACACAGTGACTCCTGCAGTCATTCCTTACCTCTGGCAGATTTAATATTCTGGGCAGGTAAGCTGTAATAAATATTCTGATAGTTAATAATCATTTTTGGGGCAAAAGCCACGTTCAGCTCATATTGAATCTTATCAAATGATTCTTGTTGACTCAGTGGCAGCACTGAGACCTCAGTAACTGCTCAGACTAATCCAATCAGATTATTAGTTCTTTGGAGAATGATGATATAACTTTTTATCAGCTCTGATTGAGTAAAAGCTCCTTGTGCAGTGAGGAGAAAGGGGATGAGATTGTCTGGAAAAACTGAGTTCTGTGGCCCAGGGCAGAGTGGAACTGGATGGGTTTTTGGGTTTCTTGCATCCCAAAGCAATCTGGGACCCAGAGCTGCCTTTGCCCTGGAGTGCTGAGAGTTTTCATTCTGCTGCTGATGCCTGGAACGGCTGAGCTGGAACCAGAGACTGTGTGGAATAAAAGGATAAAAGGGATTTATTGCAAGGATCCAGCCTGGGCAGTGCAGGAACCCCTTGGGGCTGCACCCAANACCCTGAATGTGAAACCCAGAACTGCACACTGAACCAGCACAGAATGGGAAAAATAGAAAAGATAAAACTGAAGGCATCACTGGGCCAGGGCTCTGTGAACTCGCTGCTCTTGTGGCTCAATCATTTTGGGAGAACAACAACTCTTCAGGCAGCTGTTACAGCCCTGTGGGATTTCTGGGATGTGTGGAGGGAAATGAGGGTGGCTCTGGAACACGGCTGTGGGTGAAGAAATCCATTAAGGAGAAACCTCTGGGCTGTGCTGAGCAAACAGGGGCAATGAGAAGCTGTCGGTGCTGATTTGGGGTTTTGCAGCTAAAGGGAATCCCCTGGAGCCCTTCCTGTGTTTCACAAAGGTGTGAAATCCACTTTTCCTGCTGTTAACGTGAGTGCAGAGGTTCCTGTGCATAGTTCCTATCTGTGCAAACAGCACATTGCACACAGGAGAACATTCCTCGTGCACTGGAGATGTTTTAAACTCAGTTTTTATGTATTTACTTAGAGCTCTAGAGTAGAAGAAATATCAAATAATTCACTAAACATACCTCATATTCCATAGGTTGATGGGACATTGTCATGGAGACCCATAGTAAAAATGAGAGGCTGTATTAAATGAAGATTAAATAAAATGCGACTGAAAAAAATCTTTTCCCGAACCAATTAAAAAAATACAACTTCAATTTATTTTCTAAAAAAAAACCTCTCTCAAAATTTTCTCCCAAATTTGCCCTAAACCAAAATGAATGTATTAATCTAGAAAAAAATGTGTGGAAATTCTAGAACAATACCGGTGGGATGCTGACCAGCCAACTCATTTCAGAGCAGCTGTGCCAGGAGTTTTATGCCCCAGACACTGTTGGAGATATAAAAACCCATCAAGGAAGAAAAGAAGACGATGAATTTTAAAAAGTCTGGGTACTGAGTCTTGTATTATTATCAACTTAATTGTGTACTAAAAGGAAGGAGCAGATTCAGGTCAAAACTTACAGCCATCATTTAAGATGATTGGTGTATAAAAACTTTAAAGAGCGCTGGGAGCAGAAGAACAAAGCTGATAAAAGGAATTTTTGGGTTATTTCTCAGCTTTGGGACGTGTGTTCCTGAGGAGATGGTGAAGGATTGCTGGATGCCGGATCTGTTGAACAAGGAAAACTCCTTGATTTCTGAATTTTTCTGGATATCATCCTGGCATATTTGAAATGTGTGGGTTTTGTGCTGGCTGATTTGCTTCAATGAGACTTCCTGGACTTTCCTTCCCTTTCCCTTGAATTTGGCACCTTGTGTTAGTAATTAGTGATATTGGGTACTACGGGAAATCACTTTTTAGGTTATAATCCTACATCATTCCTGTGTTTTTTATAAAGTCTGACTTCTCTTCCCCTGTGAGAATGGGATTAGTTTACAGTTTTTCATGCTTGACAGAGCAGGTAAGAAACGTAACTCTGAGTTTTCTTGATGTGCATGTGCTGCTCCTCCCAGACCTCGTGCCCTATCTGTCACATCCCACAGTTTTCTGTGGAAAATCCCACTTTTCTGGTGCAGTCACACCCCTATTTTTGTATCTTTTGTGCAGCCCCAAACTGCTCCTATCAACGGCACTGAGGATTTTTGTCAACCTGAGGATACCTGACCCCTGAGGGCAATTTAGAGCCTTGCTACAAGCAGAGTAAAAATACAATTATTTTACTATTTTACAAGACAGGGTGGGTGAAATCCATCCCAAATTTTTTTCTGTGATGGCAGCACCGAGGCCAAAAGCAGAGAATCCAGCATTTCCTCCCCAGGCCAACCAAAAGCAGAGAATCCACCATTTCCTAACCAGGCCGCAACACCCACTCTCCCCGAGGTCATTTTGCTGCTTTACCCCTAAAAACTGCAGCAAACTCCAAATTCTGCATGTGTAAAACAAACTGTGGAGATTTATCATTCTGCTGCTGCTTGTTGCCCTTAGCTCCGTTTTCCTTATCTTTAACATGAGAGTGATTTTGTATTCTCAGAGTTGTTCCTGTGACTGTGGGCCGCGAGGAGGCCGCAGCAAACAAAACAAGCCGTGCAAGGGAGTGTTTGAAATATTTTTCCCCCTTTCAGGTGGCATTTGAGGTGCCAGGGTGGATAATGGCAGCCTGTGACACGTGTCAGCCCTCGGTGACAAGCAGCATGAGGAAGAGATTTGGGATGGAGAGGAAATAAATGCGGGAATCGATGGCTTCTGCCGGCTGCGCTGAACTGTGCAGGCCCCTGTGCCTGGCAATTTCATGTTTTATGCAAAAAGTGCAAACTCTCCTGGAATGTGTTAAGGAGTTCGTGCTCAAGAGCATTTTCAGAAAGAGGAGAAGGAAATGTGGGGAGAATGGAGCAATGAGCAAAGCCTGGCTGGCTGCTTTGAGCAGCTGCTCACAACATCACGAGCTGTTTGCTTCTTAAAGACTGCAGCTCAATATTTAATGCGAAAATCATCATTTAATGGAGTTATGGAGTGATTAAATTATCCCTCTTTAAGGGCATTTGAAGTTTGTGATATTGTTCCATTAGCAGTGAGGTAAAAAGGGATTTTTTCCTTGATTTTTTTTCTTAGTGGCATGAAGAAAATGTGGCAAAAGTGCCCTTTCTTCCTTGGCCTCATCCTGCAGTGTAATTTATGTGATTGCCTCTCTTGCACACCACTCTGGTCCTACTGAGAGCTGCTTCTCTCCCTTGCTTGGAAAAGTCATTTTTGTCAGCCTGCATTTCAATTCTTGCTGATCTGAGATGTGATATTCTTTTCAAAGTCTCTAAGAATGGAAAGAGAGCCCCAATTTTACAGCTGGAAATAACGGGGTGCAAATTTGCTGAATTGTTTTATTACTTTGAAATGTTTGATATCTGAAAATCAGGGAGTTAAATGCCTGTAATCTACTTACAGATTTATTGAGCATTAGAGGCGGAATCGAGTTAATTTTTATTTTATTTTTAAAGTAAGGCTGGGCCAGGGTTAGCTTGATTACCTGAATCATCTGTCTTTGTCTACAAACATAAAACTTTAAAAATTATGAATAATCCCTGAAGTCATGAGCTTAGAAGGGTGAGATGATTAAAATTCATGTGGAGTCCACCCTTCTTGCCCTTTAGTATTTTGGCCCTCTGAGTTCTTCTCTATTTCTGTCAAAGATAAGAATAAAACTTTCTTAGGTCAAAGTGAAATTAATTTTGAAATTTCTTCAGTTGGATAAATTAAAACCCCATGAATCTGCAGGAGTTGCTGACACCGTGTAAAGAGAAATAACTGTGTGATACAAAGGAGTTCTGAGAGCTGGTCCTGAATCTTGGATTAAAAAAGGCATTTTATTGATTAAATGTGCAGTTTAAATAAAGAAAAATAATTACCTCAGCTCTGACTTGGTACTCTGTGTGAAGATGCCAAAATATCTGCCCACTAAAGTAAATTATTTTCTATATTTTTGCCAATGTGCTTTGAGGGTATGAAACTGCAAGGAATTCTGTTTTTTTTTCTTTGAGATATTCATATTCAGGTAACCATCCATTCACGTGGATTTAATTCTAACACATGCAAAACAGGAGTGCACAGAATTTGGGTTTTATATATGAACATTTTTGTTCTGGAAGTTTTTAGGTGTTTGCTCAGGAATTAGCCCTGCCTGGCATGAAAATGAGTCTCATTCCTCTTAGAAAAGGAGAAGAATCTGTCTGTGCTTGAAGGATTTCATAATGAAAACAGAAGGAGAAGGTCAGAACCTGATGTTGGAGTGTTTTGGGTTTTTTTTTGCTACTAATATTTCAGAGAATTCTAAATAATCACCAGCATCAGTGCCTGACCAATAATTAATTTCTCCAGGTAAAGGTGAATTAAGATTTGTTTCAAAACCTGCCAGTGGCAGAAATGCAGAAATGTTTTTTCTCTTTTTTTTTTTTNAATAATATTTTATTTAGATTTGGGATTTTTTACTTTCAAATGAAGCGATAAAACCTTTAAATGTTTTCTCCTGCATCCCCATTTCTCCTGAGTGATGGAGCCGAGCCTGAGCCCTCACGCTCTGAATAATGCATTAATTTCTCTGCAAGATGTGCAAGGCTGGAGCCTCATTTTTGTCAGGATTCTGCTTCTGGTTCCTTTGAACAAAAAACTTTTTGTTCCAGTTGAACGTCAGGGGGGGAATTCTTGGATCTTCCTGTGCAATGCACAATTTATTCAGTGGAAATGATGCTCCACTGGAGCTTCCCACCTGGAATTTATGATTTGGGGCTTGTTATTGTTGAGATTTGTCACTTTTTTGGAATTATTGTCCATCTTTCAGACTGGAGGAATGCTCTGTGAGCAGTGAAATTAAGCAAGGTGATAACAAAACCTCTCCTTTGCTGTTTGCTCCTTTTAAATTCACAAAAAATGTTCCTTAAACGGGGTTAAAAGGCGAAAGCGAAGGGCCACCACTTCCAAATGGATTTGCAAAGGATTTCTCCAGCCTGTGTCTGAAGCTTTCCTGCAGTTTGAAAGCTGAAGTGGCGCCATCTCCCTGAAATGAGATATCGACTTTGCTCCATGGAAAGGAAAATTGAAGTCCCCAAAGGTCGTGGGACGCTCAGGAAAGGCTCTCACAGAAGTGTCTTGGACAGAACGAACCCCAGCTCAAATCTTTATTAGAAAAGTGGCGTTTTGGGTAAGGGTTACGGACTTTCTCTTGGTGAAACATGCATTTGACAAATCCTCCAGGCCTGGAAGGGAGAGGTGCAGGGCACATTAACAATTGTCACCGCTGCCTCTAACTGGAGCAGCGTCTCTGCTCTGACAGATTCATTCTCTTTCCCCTCTGTGACTGAGAAGTGTCCCTGCCTGGGGCTGCGGGGCACTGCTGAATGTCAGCTGCCTCTGAGCAGCACTTTGATTTTCCTGCCACTTTTGCCTGCGAGGGTCAAGGCTCTTCTCCTTGCTCCTAGAAAATGTAGGAAGCAATTAAGATTGATTCATGCCACGAGCTTTGTTGGCATCCAAAAAGCAGAGAGTTCTCACAACACTGGGCCTGGGGGCCAAAAATCAGAATTAAATCCAGGGTTTGAGCTCAGCCCTGGGAGAAGCTTCCAAGCTCAGGTGCTGGAAGCAAGAATGTGGATTTGTAGTTAAAATACAGACAGGTTAAACTGGGAAAATGAAAGTTTAGAGTTTAAGATATAGGGAGAATAGAAGTAGCTACAAAGGTGACAAGAAATCTGTAGAATGGATTTGTGTGGTAGGACAAGATTGGTTAGAAAAAGTCATGTTATTGCTGATGCAATTTCTAATTATTGGTTTAATAATGTAAATATCCAGAGGGAATTTTGGAGCCAGTGATTCTGCCTGGAGCTGCCTGGTGTGGAATGGTCATGGCCATGGAATTCCAGAGGGGAGAGTGCTGAGGGGAGGCCAGGGATTATCTCATGAGGGCTCACTGAGAAGATCCAAATCTTTATTCCTTGTTTCAGAGAGAAATGCGGATTTTGTTATCAGAAATATCTGACTTGGAGGTGGGAAGAGCTGGGCCCATTTGGTTTTTTGTTCTCTCTTTTTTTCACACTCTCTCTCTCCCTTTCTTTTTCACACTCTCTCTCCCTTTCTTTTTCACACTCTCTCTCCCTTTCTTTCACACTCTCTCTCTCCCTTTCTTTCCTTCTTTCCTTCTTTCCTCCTTCCTATTTATTACTGCTCTTTTAAAAGAACACCACCCAATCCCTTCCATCCAATCCTTCATTTCCCCTTCCCCAATCCCTCATTTTCCATCCCCAATTTTTCCTGCCTCCCTTTCCTTCCTGCCTAAAACTCCCGAGTGGCAGCGGACGCTTTTTTTCCCCAGCCTGGCATTTCGAGGGCTGTAAGCAGACATTACCTGAGCCCAGCTTTAGGGACAGGCAGGAGCAGGACGCTCTGGAATTCTGGATGAGCTGGGATCACAAAGCCGCTTTTAATGGCTGCAAAATTCCCATGATCTTGGATGCCCTAAAAGCTTTGCTTGCTGTGGCATCAGCTTTGATAGTTTTCCTGTTTTTCCTCTAGAAAGCTCAAACCGGGAAGGTGCAGCCCTGGAGAGGGGGGAATGATGCTGGAGGCCGCGCAGGACGATCTCTTGATGTCGGTGCTCGGAGCTATCCCGTTTTTCCAGCTGTTTTCCAGATCCCTGCTGCTCACGGGCTGATTTTTAAAGCTCCGCGAGCCTCCACGGTGGGATTTGGAGGGATAAGAAACGATTGCGGCACAATGGGATGGCGAAGCTGCGCCTTTGAAGTGCAAAGAGGGTGAAATCTTCCCCGTGTCAGGAGCTGGTGTGCGCCGTGGAAATTCCTGTTAAACCATCAAAGCCGGCCTTAAGTCGAGCTCAAGTGAATGGAGCCTCGTGCCTGCGGGTAAACTTCGCCCTGGCTGCTTATTTTGGGGGGATGAAGCAGTTTAAACTGGAAAACACGATGTTCAGTGTGTTAAAAAAGGATATAAACAGGGATTCGTTACTCAGGTGTACAAATCGGGACTCAAATCCATCCTTCAGCACCTCAGCAAGGGGTTTTATTGACCTGAAAGGGCTGGAGCAGGGGCTGAGCAGTTTTCTCTCATGATTTATTGGAAATTTTATGATCCAACTGGCCTTGATTGTGCCTCACAGCAGGGAGGGCACATCCAGCTTGGATTCCTGATCCCAGTTTTGCTGGAAACCTGGCAAAGACAGAAATAATGAAGAAGCAGGAGAGGGGAGGGAAGGAGAAAGGCCAAAAGGTGAATTACGCTCAGGCTGAGCCACCCTGGAAGCTCTCGAGGTTTTCAGCCCCTTTTGGGTCTGGGCTTGTCCCCCGTGGCCTCCTGTGACCTCCCAGGTAAAAGTTTCCAGAGTTTCTTTCCCAGCTGTTTTTCAGCAGTTCATCTGTTCCATTCCATCTTTCCCAAGATTAATTTCCCAGTCCTTCTGTTAAGAATTTGAGGGAATTATTAGTCATTAATTTCCCAGTCTCTCTGTTAAGAATTTGAGGGAATTATTAATCATAACACCGAGACTCTTCACCAATTAATGGGTTTATTAGCTGTTATTAATCAAGTGTTGTTTACTGCACTCTTTATAAATGCCATTTTATATATTTTTTACCAGCTTGTTGTACCCCCAATTGCTTTTATATTTCATGGAAAACCAAAAGAGATTCACGAAAAAATCTGTGAATTTTTTTTAATACAAATGCTGTTTCTTTAAAAGGAAAATGCTTAAAGGTTTTAATGGTGATTTAACAAAAATGCAGAATTTTGGGACAGAGTGAATTTGTTTCCCCTTTGCTCACAATTTCCACGGAATTGCAGGGCAAACAGGACAAAATGAGGAGATTTTAAGCACAACCCAAGGTGTTTTAGAATCTCATCCTATTTCAAGGCACAGCATCTTTCCCTGGTCCCTTGGGAACGGCACCACCACCATCCCACCGGGAAAAACAGATCCCAGGAAAGGCCCAAGGAGCTGAGACAGCAGCACCTGCTCTGAGCTCAAACTCCTCGGCTCATTGACTCCTAAGAATATTCTTAAAGCACCTTCTGCTTTTCCTCACCCATGAAATTACTTCTGCATAACCAGCCCTGCCCGGGATCCAGCTTTTCTCCAACAACCTTTTATTGCTGCTGTGTCAGCCACCGGCAAAAAATGCATCCCGTACCTGGGATCCTTCCTGGGGACGTGGAGAGCCACCTGTGCATATTAAACAGCTGAAGAATGGTTGTTGAATTGCAGGGGAAAAGGAGATGTGGTTGAAAAGAGGTTTTTGCCTTCTCCCTCTCCCGGTTTGGCAGGTGAGATGTGGCCCGGACGCCTCAAGGAGACAGCGCTGAGCGTGTCACAAAGTTCTGAAGCTGCGTTTGCTGTGATCACTGATAAATTAATTAAGCTCCTTTTAAAAGCGATGGAAGCTGCCTATTTATAGCTGAAACCGTATTTACCAGCCTCGGAGGGAAACTGCAATTACATTTTCACTTTAAAAATGTCATTGTCTGCGCTGACCTTTCCTTGCTTTCTCCTGCCCTTCAAAGCAGAGCGAATTCCCGGGAAGTGCCAGGCTGGAAACTCCAGGAGTTTGTTGTCAGTTTGGAGGGCAGAGGCTCTGAGCACTGAGCCAGTTCACACAGAGCTCTGGGAATGCTGCTTTTCCTTCCAAACGCAGCCCTGCAGGATTGGGAAAAAGCCCCGAGGCATCCCACAATCCAGGCTGGGATGGAGAAGCTGTAGGAGCCTCCCAGAGTCTGCCAGGATGGGGAGAAGCTGCAGGGNTACATGTAAAAGTGTGAGCCCTCATGACCAGGCGGCCATTTTGTGCCCATTTGTGAGTTATAATATTTTTTATCTATATGTTTATATGTATATAATATACACATATAAAAGTGTGAGGCCTGGTGCCCGGGATCCATTTTGTGCCATTTGTGGGTTTGACTTGGGTGCAGCCCCAAGGGGTTCCTGCACTGCCCAGGCTGGATCCTTGCAATAAATCCCTTTTATCCTTTTATTCCACCCAGTCTCTGGTTCCTGATCAGCTTTTCTTGGCAGCACAGGCACCACCCAGCCCTGGCACTTTACCCCAAAATCCTGTGGGATTCCTCTTCCTCTCCAGGTGCTGTGGGGTCAGTTGGGAATTTTTGGGATTTCTGGCCATGGGAATCTCTCGTGCTGGTGTGGGAAGAGCCACCCTGCAAGCAACAGATTCCAGAGGCAATCACAGAATCCTGGGACTGGAAGAGACCTTGAAGATCTCATTCCAGGGACACTCCCACCATCCCAGGTGCTCCAAGCCCTGTCCAGCCTGGCCTTGGACATTTCCAGGTGGATCCGGGTGCAGCCACAGCTGCTCTGGATGAGCCACAACATCTTGAATTCCTTAATGAAAGGATATTTTTCTTATCCCATGTGCTCCAATTCCATTTGACTCATCCCCCATTGCCCTGTGCAGCACCCAGAGCTGATATAAATTTATTTTTAAAGCAGGATATTGTTTATTTTTCCTTACACGGAGCAGGAATCACAGGTGATGCCCTTTTCCATGAAAGATGCCTTGTAATTTTTTTAAGCAAAGTTCTTTGATATTTTTTTTTTTAAACTAATACTCCTCCAAGTTCCTGCCGCCTGTTCATATTTCAGAAGACGAGCCATGCGGATTTTTAAGTCTGTAACAACAAACACCGCTCCAAAGCAGTTTAAAAATCCTCTTGAGGAAAAGCATCTCCCAGCTCCAGATGGCTCCTGAATTTTTTGTCACCACCGTGTCATTTGCTACAGGAGAACGAATTTCCCCTGGGGGAATGAAACCCCACATGGTGACACAGGACAGATGCCTGGAACTCCGTGTCCAGAACATTTATCCACTGGACAAAAAGTGGATTTTTGGATCTCCACGTGTGGAGGCTGTGGCCAAGGAATGATTGATGTGTCTGCATAAACCCTGTGCTTCCCAAAGAACCCCTGGGGACTCGTGATGCTGGGATCCAAGAGGCAGGGAAATCCCAGGATATTAGACCTGCAAGTCAAAAATCAGAATTAAATCCAGGGTTTGAGCTCAGCCCTGGGAGAAGCTTCCAAGCTCAGGTGCTGGAAGCAAGAATGTGGATTTGTAGTTAAAATAGAGACAGGTTAAACTGGAAAAATGAAAGTTTAGAGTTTAATATATGGAGAGTTTAGGAGTAGTTACAAAGGTGACAAGAAGTCTGTAGAACGGATTTGTGTGGTAGGACAAGATTGGTCAGAAAAGGTTATTGCTGGATGAAATTTCCTATTATTGGTTTAATAATGTGAACATCCTAATTATCAATATTCTATTGGTTAATGAGTCTGCAAAGGATGATGCAAGCCAGAGTCCTGTGACTTCCAACCCCTGTAAAAGCCCTCACGCTTTTGTTCCACGTAGAAGATAAAATAAATGCACTTTTAAGCATCTCCAAATCCCATCTCTTGCCTCAGTGAGAGAATTTCCCCACGGAATGGTGAAAGTGGGAAGGGATGTGAGGGATTTTATCAGCCCCAAATCCCAGCAGGCAGGTGATGTCTGCTCAAAACAAAGAGCCAAACCACATCCAGCCGCTCCTTGCCACCAGAAAACTCCTTGCACGTGGAAAATAAAACCAGTAGCCATTATTTTTTATTTCCTTGCACGTGGAAATAAAAATAATAGAGATCCACAGGGAGAAATCAGCAATATTTAAATAATAATCCATAATATTTAAATTTTAGGCTGCGGTTTGTGTGAGGGGAAGGAAAGGAGCGACGCTTGGCCTGGCAAGGTGCTGCCACCTCTGAGCTGTGCCACTCCAGATGCCAAATTTCAAAGCAGAGGGAGGAAAATTGGACATGATCAAAGGTAAGAGACAGCGACTGTGGTGCAATTCTCTGTTTTCTTTTTTCTCCTGTGCCTGGTTGTGCCGTGCTCTGCTGCATTCCCACCATTCCCTGGACAGAAATGGGATTTGGTGGAGTTGCTGCTCCAAATAAAGCTGAGTTTCCTCTTTCACACTTGAATTTCAAGGAGAAAACACATGGCTTGATAATGAATTTAGATTTTTTTTGCCAGATTTAAGATTTTTTTTTAAGAATAATCCATTTATTTCAGAATTCTGTCACCTTTTGGAGGTTCCTGCTTCTCCAAGGTAATAAATCCACCTGTTTTCTCCACATCTTTAATAGGTTCTAACTGAGTTTAGCACTTTATTGTCACCTGTGATAATCCATTTAATGACCCTGCAAGGGACAACTGAAAGGATGATTTTCTTCCAGTGTCCAAATCTAAATTTCGAGGTAATTTAGGTCCTGAAATGACATCAGAGAATCCACTCCTCTCTCAGCTGCTGGATTTGGTGGAAATCTGCACCTCTTTATTTCACTGCCTCTCCTGAATGTGACACAGTCTCTGCAGTTGATCAACTTTTCCTCCACCAAAGTTTTCTATTTCTGGTCACGGGAGATGCTGCTGAGTGTGTTCTAAACGTCTCAACTTTCCAAATTCTGGTTTTTGTGACCAAATTCTGTTTTTTGGGACCAAATTCTGGTGTTTGTAGGTGGACAATGAGCTCTTCTCACTCCACGTGCAATGATTTTCTTCAGCAATCCCAATCAGGTTTCTCTCCAGTGCAGGGATGAACACAAAAATGTTCTGATGGAGTTTGACACCCAAAAAAAAAGACATTTTAAAGTCTTCTAAAAGGCTTGACAGTTACAGAAAAGTGACTGTAAAAAATTAATTTGTAGCCTGGCAAAAAAAGGGTTTTAGTAGAGGGAGTAGAAAATAAATAACAAAGGAAATTCCACCAGGCTGGAGAAATGAGAAATCTGCTTGATTGTTTTAAATGTTGTGTCCTGTGTGCATCCATTATCCACCAGCACAACTTTGCTTTTTAAAATATTCCCAGTGTCCAAATATTTCTTTGGAAATTTTGATTTGGCTGCTTTTAATGAGAAAAATATTAACTACTGAATTTATGTCAACAGAAATGTGCTATGTTAATATTTGAATTAACACCAAATTTAAAATCTCAGTGAGTCTTATTTTACTGAAGCCTTTTGGATTAGGAATTATTATTTATTTCTTCAAGTGTTTTTTTTATTGTTTCTTTGAATTTTTTCCACTAGCTAATCAATACTTAATAGGAGTTTGGTGGAATTATATATTTCATAAGTGAATTTCATTAAGGAGAACAATAAAGGAAGCTTTTTGTTATGAAGGCATTGTGATGAACCTTGTGGCAAGATGGAGGTTTCATCTCTTCAAGAGCCTTTCCTGAGGGAAAAAATTCCCAAATTAATCCTGTAAACTCACAATAATCAAAATACTGGCTAGGCAGCATCCAGTCTGCTCTGCCTTTCTCGCAGAGCTAATGAGAAAATTCAGATTTTTGTCTAAATAAACACAAAACCAGAGCTGGATGTAAGCAGGTTCTGAGCGCTGAGACGCCTTTCCAGATGAAACAGCTCTGAAATTCTGCGGATTTTTTTGTGCTGCTTGAGGGGATTTTGCAAAACCAACTTTATAAACACATGGCCGAGGTTTGAAGTGCTTTTGAAGCACAATTTTGGAGTTAATGTCACTTTCCAGTGACAATGGGGACAGTTACTCTGATGGTTGGATCTCTGCTAGATTTTTTTTTTCTCGGAGAGAAGGTGTTGGCAGTGAGCATCTCTGCCTGCTCCAAATGGGAATGCTGGGGCTGTTTCCAAGGGAGGAAAAACAGGGATTCAGGGAAAAAGAAATCCAGGGACAAAGTGAAAATTCAGCAGTAAAAGGAATTTTTTTTTTTTTCTCAGAGCTCACTCTGGTTTCCCCTGCTCGTAAATTGTGGCTAAAGGTAAAATTTACTCTTCTGTCAGTAAATGTTGAATTTCTGAACCCACATTCTGTGATCATGCACCAGAATGTGGGAAATAAAGCCTTTTTATTTAGGTTGGAATAGAAATAAATCCAGAATTTACAGACTTTGGCTTCATGTGTTGTGAGAATGAGGGTTGATTGCCAGTCACATCTTTGTGCTGCTTCTTCCAGGGATTCCTCTGAGGGACCAGAAAATGGGAATGTGCCTTCAGGAGAGAAGGGGGGTGGGAAAATTCATCTTTATCCCATAAAGTGTGGGATAAAAATAATCCCTTCAGGTGTGGGCTGTAATTCCAGATGTGGCCTTAGAATCCAGGAATTAGGGCTGGGAGGCCTGACAGCCACACCCCCAGCAAGGAATAATCCGGGAAAAAGGTTGAGGAATCATGGAATTATGGTTTGGGTTGGATGGACCCTAAAGCTCATCAAGTTCTGTCATAGCATTCCATTAATTTCAATAAAATATCCTCCAGCAAGGAATAATCCAGGAAAATGTTTGAGGAATTATGGAATGGTTTGGGTTGGAAGGGACCCTAAAGCTCATCCCGTTCCATCTCCACCATCCCAGGCCCTTTCCAACCTGGCCTCAGACATTTCCAGAGATCCAGGGGTATCCACAGCTCCTCTGGACAGCGATGGTGAGAGATTGATAAACAGAATTTTTTAAAGGGATCGGATCAGGGCAAGATCCCAAAGGAAGAGTTGCTTTTATTTTGCTTGACATAAAAATATTTTAGTGTGAGACATAAACTCCACCTTGAAGAAAGGAGCTGGTTGGGTTCTCCTTTGTGGTGGCTGAATGTTAAATTCCACTTTTCTTTCACAGACATTATGCTAAAACGATAAACAGAAGGATTTTATTGAATCTACGTGAGCAAACAGAATTTTTCAAAACAAATTTTGAATGAGGCCTGACATCCAAAGTGACTCTTCTAAAATATTTCATACTATTTTGGTGTTCTGATTGAAATTCTTGCAAAGCAACGTTTTTGTGGCTGCTCTTTCTGAACAGTAACTAATTACGTTGAAAGGATTACTGCTGTCATTTTAAGAGCAGCAAAACGATGATAAAGTACAAAAATGGGGAGAGAGTTCGTGATTTGCAGTCTCGGAAGAGCAAATGGAATTAACTTGAAATAACTCTTTACATTGCTGCAGTCAAAAATGGGCAGGATGTGCTATTTCCACAGAAGCTGCAGGCTTTATTTGGTTTGTTGCTTGATTTGCTCTCGCTCTGATTAAATTTGAGTGTGACTGTGCCTCTTACACGAGTAAATATTGCTCAGCAGAAACCCACAGATGGTCCCGTGTTAAAGGCTGCGAGATGTCGCTGTGCGGGTCTCAGGAAGGTTTCTGAGGGAAATAAAAGGCGTTTTTAAGGTGTTTTTCCTGCTCAGTTTGAATTCCAGGCTCCTTTGTCAGCTCTTTGCCCACAGGAGTTTTGTGTGTGTGTGGTTTGGATGCTCGGCAGTGCCGGGTCCTTCATGGGCCTGGGCTGTTCCCAATCCCACTCTTGCTGTTGTATTCCTCGCTCCTTCCTGAGGAAAATCAATGTACCTGGTGCTTTTAGACTTGGGGCCTTCCCTGCTTTGCTTCTGATGTGATTTTTGGTGGTGATGCCTTNTGAGGCCTGGTGCCTGGGGATCCATTTTGTGCCATTTGTGGGTTTGACTTGGGTGCAGCCCCAAGGGGTTCCTGCACTGCCCAGGCTGGATCCTTGCAATAAATCCCTTTTATCCTTTTATTCCACCCAGTCTCTGTTTCCAGCTCAGCCTTCCCAGTAACGGTGAGGCAGGAATTAGAGATTCCTCCCCTGGCAGGGACCAGCTGGATTTGGGATTGTGGCCGTTCTTCACTGGACACCCCCGAGTTGTGACCCTCAACCTTCTCCAGACGGGGATGTTGGCTGTGGCCAGAAAAGAGGGATTTTGGCTTCCAAAAAACCTCCACAATTAAAGTTAGAGGAATTCTCCAGACTTTGTACCTGACGGACAGGGGGGTCTGATGGCTCCAGGTGGATTTGGGTGCCGCCTCAGAAATGAATTTGAGGGCCATTCCAGCGGCTCCAGCAGCTGTGGCAATGTGCACCCTGCTTACCTGGAGGCTTTTGATTTTAATTCACACCTTCCTGCACAAAACTGAGCTCAAAGAAGTGAACAGATCCCTTCAGCTTTTGAAGAAAGACCTTGAGAGCCTGTGAGGAGAATGAGGAGAAGATGAAAGAGGCAGCGTGGGGGGTGTTGAGATGGAGGTGAACTGCAGGGCACTTCTTTAATTAGTTTAAGGATTTAATATTTTTTCCTATTTATGAACTTTTCATATAAATCTGTGGCAACATCTGAGGGTCTAGAGGACTTTGTGGAATTTTTAGCTTCCTTTCCACCCTCCTTATATTTTTTAGGTCAAAAGGGCACTTTTGCTCCATTTGGGATAATGGCTTGGTGTTAGAAAAAAAAGGGATAACCATAATAATAAATACCCTGCTGAAAACTTGCTCAGAGAAATCCTTCTCAGCGTTTTCTCAGGACCTTAGAGCTTGAATTGCCAACTCTCCTCTGGAAGATTTTTCCGTGGTCAAATGTACCCTGAAGGACAATGAATTTTTCATTGGGTTCTAAATGTTGGGTTTTTTTCCTCTAGCTTAAAACCATGCTTGATCACCTAACCATGGATCCTGTTGGACTGATTCATGCATAAAAATGCATTTTTAGCTGCATTTGCTTCACTAAATGCATTTCTTTCTTTTGCTTGCCAAAAGCTGATGCAGACCTGTGCTTAAATGTTTTTTTTTCCAGGCAATAGAAACCCTGTGATTATGCATAATTGTGATTAAAAACCATTATGTTAATATAATGGGTGTAAAGCCACTGGTTTGATTTGAGGAACCTGAGGGGGAAAAAATCAATTTCAAAGAATTGTGGCAGCGCTTGTTTGTGTGCAAGAACCTCATCAAAAATATTGCAGCTAATTACACCCTGGCTTGTGAGACTTGTACCCTGGAATTGTTAAACTGTGCCCTGGGCTGCACCGGGGGTGGTGGTTTTGTTGTGTGTTTGTCACCATCGTGGAAAAAAAATGTGCATTTTGTTTTTTTTTCAGATGGATCAGACTGTCCCTGCTAAGATAACGCTCGTGGAATGGGATCTTGTCACGGGATAACTGCCCTGCTCTGGATGCTGTGGAGGGAAAGCTGGGACATTTATCAGAAATGAGCACTGAGGCAAAGTAGAGACGTTTATTTCCAAAGCCAAGAGGTTTTTATGCTGTCCAAACTGTCTTTAGGATGTTTTCTCCATGTTTTTCCCCCTTTACCTGCCTCGACACTGAGTGACTCACGGGCAGGATCCCGACATTTTGCTTTCGAGGTGCTGCAGGTTTTTGTGGCACTGAAAAGCTGCGCCCTGCTTGGGTCAAAGAATAGATTCACGTTTTAGGAATGGAAGATGCAACCATTTCTTGAGAAATCCTGGAATCCCAGCAAGATTCCTGCCTGTGTGCAAGGGGAACTCTGCTTTCCATGCAGGGGGAACGGGTTCCCACAGAGAGGAGAGGGTTGGATGGGATATTGGGAAGGATTGATGGGATATTGGGAAGGGA
>VXBU01002033.1:26115-44213 GCA_013400315.1 Bombycilla garrulus
GGATGATGGGATATTGGGAAGGATGGGTGGGATATTGGGAAGGGATGGTGGGATATTGGGAAAGGATGGATGGGATATTGGGAAGGATGGATGGGATATTGGGAAGGATTGATGGGATATTGGGAAGGGATGATGGGATATTGGGAAGGATTGATGGGATATTGGGAAGGGATGATGGGATATTGGGAAGGGATGGAGGGATATTGGGAATGATTGATGGGATATTGGGAAGGGATGATGGGATACTGGGAAGGAATTCCTCCCTGGGAGGGTGGGGAGGGGCTGGGATGGAATTCCCAGAGAAGCTGTGGCTGCTCCTGGATCCGTGGAATTGCCCAAGGCCAGGATGGACAGGGTTTGGAGCAGCCTGGGACAGTGGGAGGTGTCCCTGCCCATGGCAAATCTTCCAAGATTTTTTTCTACTTGTGGTGGAAAAGAGCAGCCATGAGAGTGGACCCCAAAAAAACCCCAAAAACCAGCGATGAGAGACACCTGAACATAAAACCTGAGCAAGATGAGCTCCAGCAGAGTTTTTGGTGTTCCAGGAGCACCAGCAGCCCTGGGTGAGGGGACATTCCCAGGCCTGGCTCTGCTCCGGGTGATTCCCGTGGGGCTGCTGAGGCACTCGGGGTCTGATTGATGCTGGGATTCCCCACAGGAGCTTGGTGAGCTCAGCTCGAGGATTGCAGCCTGTTCCACACCCCAGCAGCTCCGAGGTTTTTATTCTCTCTGCTACGCATCTGCCAGGACTGCTGGAATAATGGGAAGAGGCTCCTTGACCCCAAACTCTGCTGCCACAACATCCTTGGGAGGAGAGGGATGGGCAATTTGCATTTACATCAGGTTTCCTGTTCATGAATGCATTACCCAGCAATTCTGGGGAGATAAGTGGTGCTGAGTGTTTATCTGGCCAGCGTGCAGGGTGAGAAGTTACAGATATTGCTGCTGGAAGGAAAAATAAGCGTAGGAAAAACGCAGGAATTTGGGGGAGGGGAAGAGCGCTGCCTCTGGGAGTAATTTTCAGCTCATCTCCTGCCCAATTTGGGAAATATTGCCCGATGAACATTGCAGCTCAGACCTGTGCCCCAAACCCAGTCCCATTTCTCATTGTGGAAAAAGAGTGAATGCGGGGTTTAATCTGGAGCAGAGCTGTGGATAAGGCGGCACTGGGGGACCTCAGCTGGAATCTCGTGAGCAGTTTTGAGCGCTGAAATAGAAAAAAAAAAATTAAACTATTAGAGAGTGTCCATAAAAAAAAAGAAATTAAACTATTAAAGAGTGTCCAGAGGAGATCGGTGAGGATGGTGAAGGGTCTGGAGGGGAAGGAGGATGAGGAGCAGCTGAGGGCACTTGGGATGTTGAGGAGGGGAAACTCGTGAGGGAAAAGCAGGGACAGACACTGATTTCCCCCCTGGAATGGCTGGAGCTGTGCCAGGGGAAGTTTAGGGCGGATATCAGGAGAGATTCTTCCCTCAGAGCGTGTTCAGACACTGGAATGGGGAAGAAAAAGATAATTTTAATAATTGATTATCGATTGTTCCCACCTCAGAGCAATGTGGGTGTGCAGCATCACAGCACACAAAACCTGCTTTGTCCTCTTCCAAGCAGGAGAAATAGGTTTTGTTTTCTCATGAATGAAATATTAATTGCGTGTTTATATCTCGGTGTGGCCTAAAGTGAATATTAAAATGCCCGTAAATAAAACATCGCCAGCTTTAATATAGGACGGGGTTTTCTCACATTTGTCGTAAATGAGCTCATTACAGTGGAGAAGGTAATAAATATTTGATTTCAGGGCATGTTAATGAGGTGCTAACTTGTGAATTCAAAGTGTTTAGCAGAGTTTTCTCTCCCCTTCAAACATGTTATATAGTGCAAACATTTTGAATTATTTAATCAGGAGGATCTTTAGGCACTCCTGTGTTTAAAAACCTAAACCCACAAAGCCACAGAAGCAATTAATGGCTGCAGCTTCCCAAACAGATGATAATTTGCTGAATAATATTGTTTGTTTTGCATTCAGGGTTTCCATGAAGGGTTTCCCTGCCTTGGAGCTCTCCCTGCACACAGTGTGGCACAGCAGTGGCACTCAGCCCGTGTGGGCACATTTCCACAAGGTTTTTTTTGCATTTTAACCCACTGGGCTGTGCCATCGAGGCAGTTTTAACACAGATGCAAAGTGTGGGATTGAAGTTTTGCAGTTAAATCCGTATTTCTCACCAGTCACCCCCACATTCTCATGGAAATGCTGCAGGTGTTGGAGAGCAGAAGTGGAGATGGGAGGATCCAGCCAGGTGGAATTTCGTTTTTCTAGCTTGCAGTTCTTCTGTCTGCGTGCCCTGGTATGAAATTTCTATATTGTTACACTCTGTGGGGGATTGGGTGTGTCTAGGTTGTTGTAATTACTCAGATAATTACGATTATTTCTGTATTATGGAGGGAATTCTTCTCCAGGAGGGTGGCAGAGGATCTGTGGCTGTCCCTGGATCCCCGAAATGTCCCAGGCCGGGTTGGACACTGGGATTTGGAGCAGCCTGGGATGCTAGGAGGTGTCCCAGGAATGGGATTTAAGATCCCTTCCCACCCAAACCACTCCACAATTCCATAAAGATGGAACACCCACTAGAAGTGGCAATCCCAAATACTTCTCACGTGAGCCTGTTTTATTCAACCACAACACGAATGACAGGATTTATCAATTCTCTTTTCTACTTTGCCTCTCTGACAGTGAACCTTGAAGTGCTTCTGGTTTTTGCACTTCCATCAACGCCTCTCCAGTGGCTCCACAGGTGAGAGCAGCTCTGGGAGCAGCTCCTCGGGAGTGGTTTGTGGTGTCTTCTTGGGTATTAAGAGGGGAAGAAGGACTGCAGCAAATAATTAAAAGCTAAAGCTGTGTTTTTCTTCTCTGCACGTCTAAATAAAATCAGAAGAGATGGGATCAAAAACTCTGCGGACTCGAGAGAACAGAGCCGGTGGAAATTCCTGGTTTGGTTCGGCTTTAAGAGGAACCATAAGGACTCAGGCTGCCATAAAATCCCAATATTCAGAGTCCTCAGGCTGAGCAGAGCTTTGGCATCGGGAGATGAGATCCATTCTCACGTTCAGACAGGATGGAGACCCTCCAGGCCAGGCTGAGGTGGAGAGGAATTCTCTCGGAGGTGACTCCTCAGCTGTGGGTGACATTTGTCACCTCTGGGGTGGGAATGTGCTGCCCATGGCTCATCCCTGCCTCTGGACTAACTGATCTCGGTTTAAATCTCAGTTTTAATCCTGCTTTCCCCTCAGGAAATGGCTGCCGCAGCATTTTGTGCAGCGCAGACTCGGCTTTTAAACGGCGTGAGAGTTAAAATGCAAAACTAAATGCAGTTAAATGTGAAATTTAAAGCTGTTTACACTGCAAACACTGAACTGTGAGGAAGCCGAAGCAGCTCTGGAAATGGAGGTGCTGAGGGCTGGGTCAAGATTCCAGAGTCTTTTCTTCCAGGAGCTGGGATGGGCCCTGATTTGGGAAATATTCAAGGTTCATCCCAGGAAAACAAGGCCTTGACTTGATAAAAATTAGAAATATTAGATTAGTCTGGAATGTTTATCAGAACAATAACAAAAAACCAAACCCAAACCCAACTAAACCCAAAAGATATTGCAGTGATGAATGCTTTTAATTAGAAGTAGGTAAAGACCGCTTTAAAAAAAAGATACAATTTCAAGCAGTTTCTGTACTTTAGTGCACCTGGAAGGCACAGAGTATTAATTCCTGGAGCAGGAATTGGAGAAGTAATTTGGCTTGGCTTTAATTTAGTAATGATACCATCTAGCAATAATTAAATGTGAGCAAAAAAATCTGGGGAACAAAATTGAGTTAATTTAGCTCCAAACTTGGTTTGTTCCTCTGTAGTTAATTTGCTCTTTTAATTGGGAAGCATCCTCAGGTAAATAGAAGTGCAATCAACAACCCATAAATTCCACGATATTATTTAAGTTTGTGAGGGAAACAGTGGTTCGAAAAATCTTTAATTTAATATTGTCCTGGATCATAAACTTCTCTCTAGTTGTGAGGCCTAATTGTGATAAAAAGTGAACTATTTTGATTTAAATTTTTGACTCAGAGATTTGAATATGTTGGTTTTTTTTGATCAGTGTTGCTAGATTTTCATAAATTTGACTGTTTTTGATT
Organism: Bombycilla garrulus; assembly: GCA_013400315.1. Classification (NCBI taxonomy): domain Eukaryota; kingdom Metazoa; phylum Chordata; class Aves; order Passeriformes; family Bombycillidae; genus Bombycilla; species Bombycilla garrulus. The sequence continues at coordinate 30,290 of VXBU01002033.1, forward strand.
TCCCAGTCCATGAAGATTGTTGATACATTCAGAAACACAAAATCAAATTTCAAAATCATTTGCTAAATCTTCCACAATATCCTTGAAAATAAAATTTTAAAGCTTGGAGAGGCCGCATTCAAATTCCTCTTCTTATTTAGTTACGAAGATGCCCATCCACAGCAGACATTTGGTGATGAGGAATTATATTTATTAAGTTTTAAAATTTCTCTCCAAGAGCAGCAAATGAATCTCTGCATGCATCTGGATAATTTGACTCTGTCAGTATTGATCTCTGCTTTTTGCAGTTGTTGTTAATCCCTCTGGGAAAAGGATTCTCTCCATAATATTCCCTGAGCAGATTGTTGATTCTGCAGAATAAAATAATAATATAATAAAAATAATATAATTTTGTCCCTGCAGAATAAATTCCTGCAGAATAAAATCCTGCAGAATACTTTCATTTTCCTGAGAAGGAGGAGAAACTTCCTTAATCCCAGGTAGAGATAGAAATATAAGTGACTGCTAAAAATATAAATAAATGAAAAATGGGGATTTCCTGCTGTTCTCCAGCTCTTGGGGTACTCCTGGTGTTATCAGTGCCCTTCAAAAATATCAAAGGAGAAACTCATTCCATGTGAAAGCAGCTCTGATTGCTCCCGTGCATCCACGAGGCCACTTCCTGAATATTGGATGGAAAATGCCATTTTTAGAGATGAGTTTTTTTTTTTTTTCTGAGGTAATTTTAAGCTTCTGTGATAACTTTTTCAGTTTTGTTTGAATTTTGCTCTGAGGGCTGTGGGCTCCTCCTTAGCTCCTAGGCTGTCCCACAGTGCTAAACCCCAGTTTTGGTGGTTTAAATTCTACACGTTTTCATTGAACAAAGCTGCATTTTGCAGTGGTTGTGAGAGCCTGCAGTTCCAGATTTTTGAGGAAGTACCTCAGAAATTGGCAGCTTTTTGTTTGATGAAATATTCAGGCCTGCTCCTCTGACTTACTCATTGTTATCTCCCTGGGTGAATTTGCTTCTTCTTCTGTCCTTTGGCATTATTTATTTTGTTTTAAATGAGGCAAGAACAGCATCCTATTTCACCTGAACAGATTTGTTAATTATTAAGAAAAAGGAATTTATGCAATTATATTTTCAGATCTCTCCTCCTGGTAATTTTAAATGACTTTACAGTTAGTGTAGAAATCAACAACTGCTGTAAAGAAATCCTCTTTTGTGTCTGTCTTAATTACTGCCTTATCTCTTATTTTTATTTTACTGCTCTTTCCGTTTCATTCCCAATCCTCCATCCATCAAAAATCTAAATAGCCAAATAAAAAGTGCAAGTTTTCCTCCTGTTTAATGATGGCTGTGACATCTCTTACTAAGAGAGAACAAAGAAACCACTCAGCTCCAAATAATCCAGGTCAGAGTTGGGGTACGGGGTCTATTAAAGCTTTATTGCAAAAGCAGTGGTGCTTAAACAAATTTACAGACTTTTATGGGCTCGGTTCTGCACTGGCAGAAATAAAAAAAAAAATCTTACATGAAATCTTGATATTTTACAGAATGTTTCAGTGCTGCCTCTGAGCTCCAGGGAATAATTTTGTGGAATAATTCGAGTTACCTGTGAGCTTTTTGCTGCTGAAGGAACCCCAGCGGGTCTGGGAGAGGCTGAGGTGACCAATTTTGACAGATCGTGGCCAAGATTTGACAGATGCTCAGGGAAGCGACTCCAGGAGCTCCTGAGAGGTTTTTGGGATCCTGAGCCAAGCCTGCACACCACCAGCACCTCAGGCTGCACTCAGAGTGCCAGGGATCCAAAGGGATTTGCAGAAATGTGTTTGATTTCAGATATCCAAGTGGGAATTTGGGGATGGGAACGTGGATGTTGGCACCTCAGCCTGAACGGAAGGACCATTAATGATCAGGTTTTACTCCTGACATTTCAGTGCAGCTCTGACTGATGGGGTTTGTTATTCCTCTTTAAGGGATGATGTGTCTGCAGCCAAACCCAGGAGGAGCTCGGGGAGCTGAAAAAGGAGGAAAGGGAAAATGGTTCCTTTTGGGGAGGCCAATTAGGGGGATAAATGGCACAGGCACTTCATTAATTGATGTTCCCTGTGATTTCTGGGATGAAACACAGCTCACAGGCTGTTCCCCTGCTCCTGGGGCTTTGGGTAGTTTACTGTTTGTGGCTGTAAAAACCCGACAGGGAATACCTGAGCATATGCTGCAGCTAAATGGGAGCTGGGAAACATCAAACGCCTCTTCCCGAGGTGTTTGTGTGCAGAAAAAGGAGCTCTGGCTCTGTGATTTCCAAACCCTGCTGGAAAACACTTCACCAGAGGTGCTGCCTCTTAAATACCTGAATCATCCTAAAAGTTATCCTGAAAAAATCTCTTCTTGTTCATTGAAACAACTTCTCCCTCCATGGCAGGAGAGCAGCTGGGCGGCTGCTCCACTGCCCACAGTTCCTGGGTTATTTAACATTTCCCTCAATATTCAAGGAGGAAAATAAAAAAAAAAAAAAGGAAAATAATTCCACAGCTCTTGCAGCTCTCATCTAATAAATTATTATCCTGTAAAATATTGAATTTTACAGGATAACTCAGAACTCAGGCAGCTCTGGATGAGGATGGGCTGAGCACCTGAAGTGGTTGCTGCTGGGATGAGCTGATCCAGCCCAAATCCAGCATCCCTGGGATCTGTGGGTGTCTCTGTGTGAATCCCTCTGAACAAAATGGTATTTAAAATATGTTATTTAAAATGTTATTTAAAATATGTTATTTAAAATGTTATTTAAAATATATTATTTAAAATGTTATTTAAAATATGTTATTCAAAATGTTATTTAAAATACGATCCCAACAGGGAATCCACACAGTGATGGCTCCTGTGCTGAGCTGCAGTAAAATCTTCAAATATTTTGGTTAAAAGGAGGTGGGTTCTGAAATTGATGGGAAATTTTGGGTTCCTCTGGGATTTGGGTCAGGTGAGGAAGGGAAATTTGCCTGAAATGACTGAAACTCTTTTTTCCTCATACTAAAAGTTGGAAATATCAGAATTAATCTAATTAATTTCCAGAGTGAATTTTTGGTTTACTTCTTCAAGACACTTGGGGTAAGTTTTAGATTCATTTTGAAATGATAGTTTGAAGTTTATCCATTTTCATGCCTTTGCTGCTTCATTTCCCCTTAAGTGGATTTAACAATAAGAAATCTTTTAAAAATGATCTCAAGGTGTCTTTTAAGGACTCATTAATTAAACTTCTTTGGCTTTTGAGCTATGACAGCCTTATTTTGGTGTTTTCCTTGCTGCTGTGATGTTCTAGAACTGCTAAAACCAAATTACATCTCACTTTGCTGGGTTGACATTGGCTCAATTGCTTTTATCAGCCAGCAGATGACACTTACAGGTCATTTGTCCTCATTGGGATTCCGAAGTGGCTGAGTCATTTTTTGATTAATTCTGAAAGTATTTATTTTAATGATATTTTTGCCTGTTTCACTGTGGTTTTCAGTGAAGGGCCAGGCAGGTATTAACACCAGCAGCCTGTTCCTAGCAGTGACCAGGGTGATATTTATGGTACCACCTCATTTGGGGGACACAAAGTTTCTTCCATCAGTAGAATCCATCAAGATTCTGATGGAAAAATATCCAGTTTCTTACTCCAGCCGCAATTTAAGGGATAAAACGAACATATTTGGGCAGTAGTTGTGCTCTGAAAAGTTGCTGTTTATCTGATTAATGAGATAATGGGTTTTTATGGAATCCCAAGCTGGTTGGGATGGGAAGGGACCTTAAAGATTTTATTCCAAGCCTCTTCCAGGCTGGCTGGATGGATCTGGGAGCTGGGAATGTTGGTCAATCCAGTTCCAGCCACGGAATCACAGAAAAGGTTGAGTTGGGAGGGACCTCTGGAGATCATCTGCTCCAACCCCCTGCATCCAGAGAATCTTACACATCCAGGTGGGATTGGAATGACCCCAGAGAGGGAATTCCCAATTTAAAAAAATGTGGAGAGCACTCAGCAAACCCTCATGAGCACCAAACTGCTCCTGTGCGCGGTGAAATTGCGGTAACAAAGTTCTGCTGGAGAGGTTGGGCAAAAACCGATTTTTATTTCTATTTTTTTACCAGATATTTACTTTGGAAACCCCTCCCAGCCTGCAAACCGGAGCAGCCTCGCTTCCTAAAGCTCAAGGAACCAGTTCACTTTTCCTGGGAGACGAAATGGATGAATTTTGACTTGGAAGCTGCGGGAGGAAAAGCAGAAGAGCTCTTGTCAGGACACCTGTAGTTCAAACGCACTTCACACGCCCTGACTCTGCCTAAATCACCCTCATCTGCACTCGAGCAGTAGGAGTTTACTTCGACTGAGGCTCCACGGGGGCTCTCAGGGAAGGCTGAAGGAAGCTGCGAGAATCTTTAATGCAGAAATGAGGCATTAACGAGGTGTTAATGCCGCCACAGGACACCGCTGGTGAGAGGGGAAGGCGGGAGCCCAAAATCAGATGGAAAGGATCTTTGTTGGGAGGAATCGGGCCTTTGTTAAAGACCTGCATTTCCAGATCTCGCAGTGATCGCTGCTTTCTAACGGGGCACCGAGCAGTGAGGATTAGAGGGATTTGGGAATTTTTTTGGGTGGGTTTTTTGCATGTTAAAAGGATCAGGGGATCACAGAATGATTTTGGAAGGGACCTTAAAGCTCATTCCATTCCACCCCCGCCATGACAGGGACAATTTCCACTGTCCCAGGCTGCTCCAAACCCTGTCCAGCCTGGCCTGGGGCACTTCCAGGGATCTGGGACAGCCACAGCTGCTCTGGGAATCCATCCCAGCCCCTCACACCCTCACGGGGAGAAATTTCATCCCAATATCCACCATCAATCTACTCAGAGCTTACAGCCCTTCATCTGGCCGCAGGGGGATCCCCACAGCTCCAGGGGCAGCTTCAGCGGCCACAGGTGGAATTTCCCAGTGGGAATTTCTGGCAGTTTTCCAGATAATGGGAAAATTATTTCCCACTCAGAATTTCCAGCAGTTTTCCAGAGAATGGGAGAAAAAAACAACAGAAATGTCAGCACAGAATGTCCTGGAGGACAACACAAAACTGCAGAGTGAACCTCAGGGAGGATGAGGAACCTCAGAGAGGTTGAGGAACAGCACCCATGGACATTTTTTTTGTTAGAAAAGCCCTCTGAGGTTGATTCCAAGCATGAACCCAGCCAAGGCCACCACTGATCCCCGTCCCACAGGGGACACCAAGCTCTGGATCCCTCAGGCTGCTTCTCCTCCCCTCACACCACGCTGGAGTTTCCCTGCCCTGAGGGCAGGAATGGAGCAGGGATTGCCTTCAGCATTTTCAACCCCACTTTTGGGCTGAAACCCAAAAAAACTTCGCTTCAAACCCTGCAAATTCATTGTGTAACAGTTGGGAGCTCGGCCTGCTGCGCTCACGGGAGCCTTTAAGGTACCAGGGCATTAAAAGAGGCTTGGGTTGAAACTTGTCAGGGGGAAATAATAACCTGCAATTGCTCAGCTTCCTGATTAAAAAACCCACAGCGCTGGCTGAGCGAGAGCAATGTTTTCTCAAGCATTAGTGATACTTTAATTCAACACTGCAGCAACAACAACAACAAAAAAATGGATTTTATTGCTCTCCGTTTTATGGATCATGAATTTAACTGAGCTAAATAGTCAAAGTCCAGGTGAATAATGCTGCTTTAGTGAGCTGCTGACCACATTTCCTGCTGCATTTCACTAACTATTTATTTTTTGTTCTGCTTACTCAGCTTTTCACGTTTTGAACTCCGAAGAGCAGCAAAGAAACCCAGGCTGTGTTTGCCTTACAAGATTTTGTGCACCTTCTCTGGTAGGTTTCCTCTCTTCTGAATGGATTCCAGTCAATCTTAGAAGAATATTTGCAGTTTGGTAGCTTTGTCATGCAGAGCTACCAAAATTCATCAATATTTCATCAGTTGTTCCAAATCTTCCATTAATTCCACTTTAATTTCAATGTTTCCTATTAAGTTTCTGTTACTTTTTCAGCTTAAATGAACTTACTTTGTTTTTTACCCTCTAAACTTCACTGAGGGAACGTGAAATTGGGTCAAACTCCAGTTTTATTTTGTTCTGCTGCAAAGTTTTATTCCCGATATGAAATTATTTTGTTTATAGGAGTTGCCAGTGGTAAATTAAGCTTGGTGTTTCAGCTGGAAAAGGTGGCACAATCCCCATGTGCCAAATGTCCTGCTCCCACTTTTCCTGAGGTGGAAATGCCCTGAGGGGATGGAAAAAAATAATTAAGGTAATTTTTATGCTGTACTTTGCTATTTGAAGTGTTTTAGTTTGGAGGGATCAGTTCTTTACCAACATTTGGGGTAAATATCCCAAAAAAGCCTCAAATTCTGGTTTTTGTTGGGTCCTATGAGGAGATTTTGTGGTTTTGTGGGGAGTGTGATGGGGTGAGGTTGGGGTTGCTCAGTTATTCCACATCTCCCAAAATATTTTGGGGATATCAAACCTTGGAGGGAAAGACAATTGGATTAACTGCTCCCAGATGTGTCATGTGCCTGGATCCACTAAAATAAAAACCTTCAGCCCCCAAACTTTGGGAAATGGATCTGTTAGTGCTAACATTTCAAAAGGTCTTTAAATGTGTGAGGTCAGTCCCAATGAGAGCTCTTAAAATGGGGGGAAAACCATGAAAAATCTTCATAATTTTCTAATTAACACGCAGGATCTGCAACAAATTTAATCTATTAAAGCTAAAATTTCATGGAAGAGCAAGAGCAACTATTTTGTGTCCCACAAAACAGCAGTTAATGGATTCAATTAAAAATCTTTGATTTTAAGGGTTTGAAAACTTTCTGCAGATTTATGTGCTCAAACAATTTCTGTATTTTCAGCACAAATTCGGGAGGGAAGGGAAGAGGGAAAGGTGTGAGAACCCTGCAGGGAGTGGCTTTGAAACCCTCAGGACACCTGGCCATGGAATATTTCTATTTTTTTATTTTAATTTCATTCCCATTCTGGATATTTCTGTATCAGCCACAGCCAGGATTGCTCCAGGCCAGGGGATGAGGCTTGAGCTGCAAGGAACAAACAGAAAATGGGTGGAAAATCAAAGTGCCAGGGGTTTGTTCCTTGCTGGATTGAGATAAAGAGGAGCAGCAGCACTGACCACACAGCCCTCGGGATATTTTTGCCTTTTTTTTATCCTATTTCTTGAAATCTCTTTACTTTACCACCATTATTATATTCTTTTTTTCTTGAGGGATTAATGGCGTTTAAAAATATTTTAATGGCCTTTAAATTTTAATTTTTTTTTATGGGGTCATAGAATTCTTTAGGTTGAAAATGAGAGGAATGAGGGATTTGGGATTTGTCTTTCCAAACAAGCTCTGGGTCTGCTGGTAGATAAAACCAGCACTGAGAGAGAAAAGAAAATGGGAAGGGTTCCACTGATTGATGGATGGAAAAAAAGATATTTACCTTCACAAAAAGCACCAATCATTCTGTGGTCTGGAAATGCAGGTTTTTAATAAAGGCCCTAAATCTAATAATAATTTATTATAGATCTTTAGTAATGGCTCTAAATCCAAGAATAATTTATTATAGGTCTTTATTAAAGGCCCTAAATCCAAGAATAATTTGTAATAAACTTGCTCCTGGCCGAACATTGCTACAACACACAGAGCAATAATTTCCTTTAATCCCATATTCCTGCCTTTGGGGTTTCTCCTGTGATTTCTCACTCTTCCTCTCCAAAAAGCTGATTTTGTTGATTTTTTTTTTTCCCCCGTGGCCTGATCAAAACAATCTTTCGATGTTTTCTTGCTGCATTAAGAGCTGAAATTGCTACTAAAACTATCGGCCAATTAGCAACTCTTTAATCTCCTGCATTGTTTGTCACCGCGGTGTGACAAAGTGACAGCCTGCCACGCTAATTAGCTGCCTTCCGCGAGGGGAAAATTGCTCTTGTTTGACAAATAATTCGACTTAAAGAAGGACGAGGAAGTCTGAAAACAAAGTTATTCATGCAAAGACGCATCAGAGAGCGCCCGGGGCTCAGGTAATTGGTGAGGGGAGGGAGGACCTCTCACCTTTCTGTAATAAATCAGAAAATTATTGAGTGGAAGGGATGAGGTGATTTTTAACAGCTTGGAATGAGCGCAGGGTTCAAAGAGTTGTTTCAGGAACTTCACTCCATGCTGGGAAGAGTTGGGTTTCTGGAGCTTGTTGGTGTTTATTCAGCTTGAAAAGCATCTAAACTGCTCCTGACCTCCCTCGGGAACCTTTTAAAGGTGATTTTCACCTCAAAATTCAGCGTTCTGTGGAAAACTCCAGGCCTGGAAAGAAGAAAGATTAAGGAGCATCAAAAAGACAAAGGGGAGCTCCAGAGCTTCCCTCCAAAAATGTTTTTTAAAACTTCAGGCGAGCCGAAATCAGTTTGTGTCCATGGGGAAAGTGCTTTGGGTCTGGTCACAGCCTGAGTGAGGAGCGTTTGTTTTGGTGAAATGAGAAGTTCAAGGACCTGAGCGAAAATATTCAACAGAAATCAGAAAGCAAATCATGGTTTTTGTTGTTTGTATGGCAATCGAATTGCTTTTGTAATATTTTTTTGGAGATAAAAGTAATTTGGAAAGTAATTAGGACAAAAGTAACTTTTATAAAAGGTGTGATGATTTGTATGGCTGCAGAATCCTTGGGTAATTCACCAGATCTGACTGGGAATTTCAAGATTTTGGTGTCCAGCTCTGCCAGATTTGGGACAGCAGTGCTGGAAATTTGCTGTGGATCATTCCCACAGCCTGTTTGGGATTTGCACTGCGATGCATTTAGGTGCCAAAATTTCAGTTTCTCTGCAGGTTCCACTGAATTGTGACATTTGGATCCTTAGAAGGCAACATCAGAACTTCCAGGAACACCACAGAGGGCTGAATTCCCTGAAAAACAACGGGAATTTGTGCAGGTGGGAAGTGAGTAGAAAGCTGAGGAGCTCAAGGATTTTTCCTGCCAGCTGTGAGGATTTGACTGAAGGTGTTGGGCACAAGTCCCTGAGCTCAGAGAGAAAAACCTCTGCCGTATTTATGGTTTTTTAATTATTTAATGAGTTCTGTGCAGTCCTCACCCTCTTTTCTGATGACCCTGCGGGGTCAAAGCCTCCTGGTCCTGCTGCAGAAATACCTGCAGATGCTGGAATTTCATCCAGCAAACCCAAACCCTGTTAATTGCGTTAATTACTGGAAGAATCCACTTTCAGCAGGAGCCACGCTCAAACGAAATTATTTTCTTTCCTATTTCCCTTTCCCCGCGGGCAATCCGCGAGTGCATAATGTGAAATATCAGCAGGAGCTGCTCCTCAGAGTTATTCAGGATTCTTTTCCAGCTTCTGCTCCCAATTTCCAGTCAATCACAGACCATAATAGGCTATTTGTCACCGCGGATATCTGTATACATAAAAGATAAGTAGGTGTCGAATATCTGCTTTTACCGATGTTCCGAGCGCTGCCGGTGATATATTATTTTCTTTTATCTCCTGTGTGTATCTCTGTAGCAGGGGAGTGTCGCTGGGTGTATCCCGCTGAAACGGGATGGATTTTAATCAACTGCTGGGAAAATGAGATCTTCCACGAGGATGAGAAAGGCTGCTTGATAAAAACACCTCTTTAAAAGTAAAATTCCGCCGCGTTCTGGGGTTTGGCGCCGGTGTCAAGCGCTGAATAAAAATGACATTAAGAAAATAAAATAAAAAATTCGAGCTCGAGGTGTTTTTCTCTGAGGAGAAAAAGCAGGATCCGTTCCAGCTCAAAAGAGGCTTCTTGGGACATCCAAGGTGAAAATAGGAATGAGTTCTCTAAAAGTGCTGTAAGTTAAAAAGGTGTAAAATGAGTGTGAGAAAAACCTGTGTGCTGATGCTTAAGAAAATGATATTTTACAAAAAAAAAAAAAAAAAAGGAAGAATCTCTTTGTAAAAGCTCTGTTTGAGGGAAATATTTCTGCTTTCATTCTCCTTAAGGAATCTGCTCTGGAGCTGGAAGGCTTCCAGTGCTTTTTAGAAGGAACTACCCACAAATCTAAATGATGATGATTTGTTATTAGCGTTTGGGGTTCAAAAAAAAAAAAAAAAGGGGGAATACAGGAATGAAGCAGTTTTCAAGATCTCTTTTCTGAATCCATGAAAATCTCTTTCTTTCAGGCTTTGGGAGAAATCGCTGCTGAAATTGGGCTGTTGCTACCACAGGTAAAAAGCAGATTTTTTTTTTAATGTGTTTTTGATCATTCAAGAAGAGTAATGAGTGTATTCCAGGCTTGATTGGTGTTCTAAATTCACCCCAACACAAAGCCAAGGTGCCCAGTTCCGGAGAAAACAGAGTGTTTATTCCTTCAGCTGGATCCGAGCTGGAGCTGTGCTCTTTATTTCCATTTGTGTGAGGAGAAGAGGTCCCAGTTTGACAAAGGAGCAGGGACAGGCTCAGGGAGCTCCTCTGTTGGAACCCAGGGGGGTCCTGTGATTCCTTTGGCCGACCCAAACCCTGCTCAGGAGGCTTTTCAGCCTTGCCAGAGGTGTCAGGGACCCTGGAATGATACTAAAAATGTCTGTAACTCTGATTCTAACCCATGGAACAGGTTGTCAGCTTTGTATGAGGAATTTCAGGTCACAAAAACTTAGATAGTAAAATAGTAGTAGTTATAAGTAAAAAGAAGGTAATTTGAGTGTACGTACAGGGGGGTTTAGGGCCCTGTACAGGGGGGTTGGAGATCTGTACAGGGGGGTCTGAGACACAAGATGGAGAATTTTTACACGTGCCATGTTATCTTTTGTTCTTCTTCATAACCTCCATCTTCTTGGTGCTGCTGGCACTTTGGGATTGGTTTGACACAGATCTGGACAGTGTGGTGTGAGGGGCACGGGTTGGTAATTAATGATAAACATTCAATAGGTAGTTATTAGTATAAAAGATCAGAGCTGACCCGGGGCGGGCACAGTGTGTCTCTGGACGCGTTCTGTGCCAACCCTGGCAGGGCAGAGAAATCTACTTTTGCTAAGGAACTGATAAACTGCCTTGAGAACACCAACAAACCACTGCAGACTCCTTCAACAGCACGGGCCAAAAACCTGGACTTTTCTACATATTGGGGGGTCTCCTGGGGTTAAGGAGATCCCCGCACCCTCCCGCTGGAGTTTGGCTCGGGACACTTCTCTGGAATTCTCTGGAATTCTCCAGGAGAGCTGTCAGCTCCCCCTGCTGCAGGGAGGAGCACAAAAGCTCTGGGATATGATGCTGGATTTTGTTTACCTTTGTGAGAGGCTCCAGGTGGTTCTGTTTGCTCCTGATAACTCTGGGGACTTTGAGCTGCGTGAGCCCAAAATCCTGGCTTTGCATCCAGAACGATGGGCCGGTTTTCCTAAGAATAATGCACATTTTGCACACAAGGAAGCTGAAAATGCTGTTTTGGAGGTGGGGATTGTGGAAAAGCCCAGGTCAAATTCAAGGAAATGAATTTCTGGTTTGGGCCTAGTTTAAAATTCAGCTTTTGGCATGCACAGCTTGTTAAATGATGAAGATTTTTTTCAGACCCAGATGTTTGTAACAATATCCCTGAGCTGTTTTGCTCTTCTTTCCAACTGTCCAAAACTTCCAGGCGCCTCCCGGCTGTAGGAGGAAACTTTTCCTTTTTAATTAAATCACTGAGATCGTAACTGAGGGCTACGAGCTCAGAAAGGATTTGTTTTCCTGGCAGTCGAGGTCATGGCAAGTCTGACAAAAGCTTAAGCGGTTTTTTAGGGATGCAAGCTTTATTTTTCTCATTCCCAGGAAGCCGAGCGAGTTATTTTTGGGAGGTGGATGCTTTTGTGCTGTGGTTTTTTTGGGTCTTTCCTCCATTCCATGTGTGTTGAGGACAAAAGATTGTTACTGCTTAGCTTGGAAAATTAATGGGCAAATCCATGAGGGGGTTGGGAAGATGTGGTGCTAAAATCAGACAGTGAGGCCTGAGGGTTCATAACTCAGCTCCAGTAAAACCAATTTAGGGATAAAAGGTAGGGATTGAATTGTGAGGGGGAGCTGGTGCCTGGAGAGGCTCCTGCAACAGAGGCTGGACAGAATTAAAGGAATAAAGCAGGGATTTATTGAAAAGGCCTTCAAAGGATCCACACAAGAGTCTGGCCATGGCTACAGCCAAGGTGGGCCCAAGATGGATCCCAGATGGATCCCAGATGGACTCTGAGTCCTGATTTTTCACCCTTTTATAGGATTTGCTCCATTTCCATATTGGAGTTTATTGTCCAATCCCAGCTCCAGGTTCTGCAGTCCCACCCTCCCAGTTTGTTCTCCTCAATTCTCTGTTGTTTGCACTTTTTGGGCCTGGAGCTGCCACGGTGTCCTTGGTTCTGGGGCTGGAAAAGGATTGTTCTGTGTGCCTGAGCTGTGAGGAGAACTTGCAAACACTTGGTGAAATTCAGAGTCACACACCAAGGCAGTGCAGAATGTGGAAAATATCAAAGCTAAAACTGAAGGCATCAAAGCACTGTGCTCAACACCCCGGCTTGAGGGCTTCACCCCAGCAGCTCCTTGCCCCGGTTTCCCCCAGCCAGGTGACACCAGAAATCATCTCTTTGAACAAAACTCGAGCCCAGGCTGTGATTACAGCCAGGAAAATCCTGCCGGGTCTGTGGGAGCCCAAACTCCTCAGCACTGAAGATGTGAAACAGCAGCAGCCCTCGTTTCACCCTTGGCAGAGTTCATGGTTCCAGTGCAGCATTCCCTCAGCAGCCAAAAGGAAAAGAATTGTTTCTCCTTGTACAGGAACGCTCTGAGAAAAGGCCCCTGGGATTACTCTGAGCAATTCCAATTTTTCCAGCCATATCTGGGAAGAGTTTTACCATCTGCTTTTAGCACATCATTTATCCAAGGCTTAGGCAGAGAGACGGGAATAAAAACCTGCTGCCCCCTCCTGGGGAAAGGTGCCTCTTAAAGAGGATTGGTGACCCCACTGCTCCAATCTGGGCTGGAATTATTGCTTGGATGTTGGAAATTCTCTGTGCAGAATGCAAAGTAAAATAGGAGAAGTTGTTTTTCCTTCACTTCCTGCTTTCCCCCCACTTAATCTAAAAGATTTGTTATTTAATAGAGAGGATAAATGGCATATATAAGTGAATTAAATTAAAGTCAGGTTTTGTGATTTGGGATAGCAATATAATGGTTTTTATTATGTTTTATGTGTTTAAGGGTATTTTTAAAATAAGAAATTACATTATTTTGATACGTTCAAACCCTTTAATGGACAGCAAAATCCAGGCTGCTGGGCAAGAGACAGAAACATCACATTTAAATTGACTAGCTACAAAGACGAAGAGAGAAATGATCAGGAAAGTGAGAGGAGGCAGAGAAGGGATTTAAGCAGCACACCATGGGTCGAAAATATTTTGCCAGGGCTCAGCTCTAAAACGTTCCCACATCCCATTTATGTTTTGGGAATGCACAGAAAGATTTGCCCCCAAAGGTGCAGCTGCAGCTCTGCATTTCTGTGACCAGGGTTTGTGTGCCAGGAGCTGCACTGGGGTGTTTTTGTGGGGTTTTGTGCTTCAGGAGGACAAAAGCGAGGCCTGAAGGGCAGTGGCAAAATCCTGGGGCTGCTAAAGCTGGGTGGGAATTCAGGAGAAGGGAAGTTTGGGTTCTGGCAGCGACAGCCACGAAGTTACAGCAGCTCTGGAAAACCTGGTGTGAAAAATAGTGTGAGGAGTCAGGGATCTGTGTGAGGAATCTGGGATCTGTGTGAGGAATCTGGGATCTGTGTGAGGAATTGGGGATCTGTGTGAGGAATCGGGGATCCGTGTGAGGAGTCGGGGATCTGTGTGAGGAGTCGGGGATCTGTGTGAGGAATTAGGGATCTGTGTGGGGAACTGGGGATCCGTGTGAGGAATTGGGGATCCGTGTGAGGAAT
>VXBU01002033.1:44250-55469 GCA_013400315.1 Bombycilla garrulus
TCAGGAATTAGGGATCTGTGTCAGGAGTTCAGTGGATGTTCTGGCACTGCTGAGGCTCCTCCAGCCCTGGGGCAGTTCTGGGCTCCTCACAAGGACATGGAGCAGCTCCAGGGAAAGGAATGGGGTGGGAAAAGGGCTGGAGAATTCCTGAGGGAGCTGGGAAGGGGCTCAGCCTGGAGAAAAGGAGGCTCAGGGGGAATTTCTGGGTCCCCACAAGTCCCTGCCAGGAGGGAACAGCCGGGGGGAATTTGGGATCTGCTCCCAGGGAACAGGGACAGGAGGAGAGGGAACGGCCTCAGGCTGGGCAAGGAGAGGGTCTGGGTGGAAAATAAGGAAGAATTCTTTGTGGAAAGGGTTGTCCAGCCCTGGCAGGGGTGGAGTCCCCATTTGTGGAAGGATTTAACAGCCCTGTGGAGGTGGCACTTGGGGACATGGATCAGAGGTGGCCTTGGCAGTGCTGGTTTATGGTTGGGTTTGATGATCTTTTCCAACCTAAATAATTCCATGATTCCATGATGCTGAGAGTCTGTGAGAAACCCTCCACTGAACACTCCTCGATCCTCACTGGCTCATCCTCAGATATTTCTTTATTCCAGCTGTCAGCTTCTAATCAACCTTTTCCAGCCCGTGCTTTTTAACAGCAAAGCTGGAAAAAGAGAATCTTTTCAGTATAAAGATCACAAATCCAAATTTTACTTTAACAGCTTTGTCATTCCTTTGTTGAGTTTTTCTTCAGCAAAACTCCTTCCAGATAGAGAAAAGAAATAACCAGGGAAGTGAAATTCCTGAATTAGGGAAGGTTTTTTCCATTCCTGTCACCTCTGGCATTGGAGGGAAAGGGGATGTGGAGAAGGAGAATGTGGTGGCCATGAGAGGTGAGATGAAATATCCAGTCAGAAGAATTCCAGGTAATTCCAATATCCAGATTCCATGATTCCAGAATTTCCTTGCCTCTTTCCTCCCCTTCCCATGAACAACACGAGCCTGAGTTCAGCATATTAAAAAGTGTCCACTCAGATAATTACCCTTAATTATTAATTCTTTCCCGTGATCAGCTTGGGTGGCAATGGTGCAGAAAAAGCCAAGCTTTGAGTATTTGCAATCTGCTGCAGTTTGGCACTTTCTGTGTTTACCCAAGACTGAAAAAAAAAGTCAAAACAGCTGTTTTTTTAAAAAATGTTTCTTTTCTTCCAACTTTTCCAGTCACTTCTTTTAATGCACACTCAGGCTCGAGCTGTCCTGGAGTTGCCAGGCTCTCAACAGCTCACGTGGGCTGATCTGCTGAATTTTTATTTTTATTGGAAGATTTACCAGCCCAACAACTTAGGAACTTTCTGGAACTGTCAGAAAGAAAGTGCAGATTAGTTTTAAACAAACGATCCTTCGCTGCCTGGTGCGGAACAGCTCAGCAGCAGTGAATTTGCACTGAGATTGT
Source organism: Bombycilla garrulus (assembly GCA_013400315.1). Classification (NCBI taxonomy): domain Eukaryota; kingdom Metazoa; phylum Chordata; class Aves; order Passeriformes; family Bombycillidae; genus Bombycilla; species Bombycilla garrulus. The sequence goes on from VXBU01002033.1 coordinate 45,686, forward strand.
CATTAAGGTAATTGAAATGCTTGGGAGCAGATCTTTCCCTCAGATGCAGGTGGGACTCGGTGCCTTCTCTTTGCCAAAAGCCTGATTTTTTATCCTTTTGGGATTTTTATCTTTGGAGCTGCTCCTTGCTTGGCTTTGACAACCAGCTCAGGGTTGGCTGTTTGGGGCTTTTATTCCTTGCAAATCCCTGCAGGACCTGCGATGTGCTGTGGGAATTGTCGCTCTGAGGTGGAAGAGGAATTTAAGTGAAGGTTTAGGAGGCTCCAGGCTCGGGCAGGAATAAAATATGAGCTGGGAAGAGCTGAGAATTTTCTCTGCGTGGCTGCAAATTGGAGCCTGTCAGCGCTGAGCAGCCTCGTAATTTCTGTGTGTTATCAAAGACGCTCATCCCGGCTTCTTGAAGTCACTTAAACTGATAAACTCTGCTTCTTACTCACAGCACAAAACTGCCAACATCAATTCTGGGCACCAGGGGAAGGAGGGAGTTGGAGTTTGGCTGGGGAAAAAAAAAAATATTCCCTGCTGAAGATATCTCACATGCCAAGTTCTGGCTTAGAGCAAAGGCTCAGGGCACTCGTGACCCTGTGGAAAATGTCCCTAAAAATGCTCTTTAAAGCAGCAGTGTTGACAAAGTGACTTTGAGAAAGACTCAGAAGGAGCCCTGGGAGTTTGAGCACTGAAGGATTTAGGTCAGAGCCCATCTGGAGCCCAGTGGTTCCTGCGTGGCTTGAAAAAGGGGCTGTTTCTATAAAATCTTATAAAATATTGGAAGTGTTTGACATAAAACAAGCTCTAATTGAGGTGGCTTAAAAAAAAAGTGCTGTAGTTAATAAACTATTACCAGAGAAATCAAGATTTTAAAAATTATTCAAATTAATTTTGCTTGAGAGAGATTTTCATGTGAATTGATGTTATAAAATAATTTCTTTTAAATCTGTGGCAGATAAATAGTGCTGACTTAGGACACAGCATTTTTGGATGTTTTAAATACCATAAAAGCATCAGAATTTAAATAAGAATATAATTTTCTTGGATGATTCTTGATGTGGGCCCAGTTCTTTCCAAAGGGAGCAGCACCCCAGGGCACCAAGGAATTTCTGAATTTCTGCTTTTCATGGCTTTTCCAGGTGGTTTTTACTGGCTGAAAAATTGAATTGGGTGATTTAACACAAGTTATTCCTGTGTTTCCTGGCAGCTGGAATCTACACCCACCCCAGAGTGTCCCAGCGAAGAACAAAAACTGAAATACCCCTGGTGGGAAGATGCTCAGGAAAGGAAAACTTCTGTTAACACAATTTTGCTCTTCTCTCACGGAGACAGCAAAATCCTGTACTGAAGGGACCTCCAAATCCATGGCAAATATAAGGAATTTAAGCTCTGTCTCCACATTTTGGAGGTGTTTATTTTCCCCCAAAGCCATGTTAGAAGCAGGAGAGTGATAACACGATGTTCCAGGCAGAATTGCCACTGAGCATTCAGAATGCTAATTACTGCAAAACTTATTTATATCCAGGTTTAACTTCCAAAGCTTGGTCCTTAACTCTGGAGAAGTAGCTGGGTTTGCTGCTTGGACACATCTGATGGAATTTCAGCAGTTTTTTTCCTGAATTGAATAAATCAGAATTTCAGAAGGAATTTTGTCTGGGAACTTCTGGAACTCTGGGACCTGAAGCTGCTCCTTAATTCTCTGTATGCCAGCAGCTGCAGTAATGGTCAGCTTAATGAAAATCAATCAATCAATCCATATTTTTTACTTAATAAATTTGTCAGTATAAATACTTTCCCCAACAGTTCTAAAATAGGTTTGGCCCAAACAGAACCCAAAATGCTGTTTAATTTCTAACATTTTCATTAGGAATGTTCGTTTCCAAATGGCACCAGACGGGTTTGTCAGTGTCCCAAACGCCAGGAGAGGCTCTGTGGGATGTAAAGTATCCCACAGATGTGTGGGAAAACAGGAATCAGGAAAATATCATTGGGGCCAAAGAAATAAATCAAGTGAGAGCTGGAATGACGCTCCACTGGATTTGTGAGGGGAGGTGCAAAAGCAGAGAAAAGAAGGAAGCAAACACCATTTTCCAGCTTCAAAGACACTGGAACCAATGCTGCAGGGCCATTAATTACATGGAAAAAACCATTTAAAAACCTCAAAATGCACTTGACAGAATCCCTTTAAACTAATATATAGTTAGAGTCTGCTAATGGCTTCTGGCTCCAAGAAGTTTCCACGATTTTCTCTTTATTTAAGTCTTAAACTCCCCAAATTCAATGCAATTGGAAAATCAGTTATCGTGCTTTGCTTTATGCTCTTGCTAACTCAGCATCGTTCCATGATCTTGTTTTCCAGCCTCCAACTTTTCCCTCCCTGTTTCTGCCACAGAGTTTTGTTAGGGCAGAGCTGGGAGAATGTTCCCTGCGTGAAAGTGGGATTAATTAATTATCTGTGTTAATTTCAGAATAATCTTCCTCTGAACTGCTGGGGCTGTTTTATCCTCAGCTCTGAATCCATATCCAGATATGAATCCAAGGAGATCCTGATAAGCACTTACAGATTTGTGGATATTACGGAATAATCTGTTTATTTCTGCTGCCAGGTGGAATTCCCAGGGATGGGAGAAAGCCCCAGACCACACGGCTGCCATAAAAAGGAATTTGGGATGCAAATATTAATTTACAGTTCCTGTCTTTGCTCTGCAAGTGCCAAAGCTTGTTGGGAAATTTTGCCCTCATTTTGGAGTCTGAGAAGAATCATTTTTGCTGAGCTCCAGAAAAGGTTCCACTCAACCTGATCCCCTCAAGAAAAGCCACATTAAATTTGGATTCTCTCCTTCTGGGAGTGAATTTAACTGGGATTCTCTCCTCCTGGGATAGAATTTAACTGGGATTCTCTTCTCCTGGGATAGAATTTAACTGGGATTCTTTTCTCCTGGGATAGAATTTAACTGGGATTCTCTNTACAGATTTGTGGATATTACGGAATAATCTGTTTATTTCTGCTGCCAGGTGGAATTCCCAGGGATGGGAGAAAGCCCCAGACCACACGGCTGCCATAAAAAGGAATTTGGGATGCAAATATTAATTTACAGTTCCTGTCTTTGCTCTGCAAGTGCCAAAGCTTGTTGGGAAATTTTGCCCTCATTTTGGAGTCTGAGAAGAATCATTTTTGCTGAGCTCCAGAAAAGGTTCCACTCAACCTGATCCCCTCAAGAAAAGCCACATTAAATTTGGATTCTCTCCTTCTGGGAGTGAATTTAACTGGGATTCTCTCCTCCTGGGATAGAATTTAACTGGGATTCTCTTCTCCTGGGATAGAATTTAACTGGGATTCTTTTCTCCTGGGATAGAATTTAACTGGGATTCTCTGCTCCTGGGATAGAAAAATCAAAACAAGCTAAAGTCAAATTAAATTTTATATTTGGGGAGCAACATCGTGGAATGTGTAGGCCAGGCTCAGGAAACATCACGGATAAAAAGCCTCACAAAAAAAAAGGGCTTTGCAGAGCAGTCTCTGGAAAACATGGATTAAAACAAGGGTATCACCATTCCCAAATAATCTTTTTTACATCAGGCTCGAGAGTATTTAAGGCTGTTTCTTGTGTATTCACTCTAATGGGGCTGCTAAGGAGGCTGGAGCAGAATAATTAGAGATAAGGCACTTTTCAATTAACTGCTACCTGCTGCTACCCAACAGTGGGCATCAATTCCTGGCAGATAATTTTATCCTCGTGTTCCCTGAGAACCTTTGGACATCGTGTGCTTGACCTAAATTTTTAATGACATTATGAAGCCCTAGTTAAATATAAAAATAATGGTTTTGGAGCGCAGCTCTTTATTAAAGTTCCTCGGGCTGTGTTTTTCCTGCGTGCAGCTCAGCATGGGAATGTTTTTGTGTCCTGCTTTGGCTACAGAAATTCACTTTTAATCTCAGGCTGATGTAGTCCATTGGAAGCTGCTATGGAGAATGGGATGTAACCCAATTTTCTGTGTTTTTGACAAAAATTAACAAGGGTGACACACCCAGAGGGATAAATTCTGGAGGGTGATGGAGGACAGGGCTGGTTTGGAGCAGAATCCTTGGGAAACACCTCACAGCCTCTCCAAACCCACCACTGCAGATAGGATTCCCACCAGATGGATGGAAGAGCAGGGAAAAATGAAAATGATGGAGAACTGGCCCAAACTTTACAGTTTCCCCTCTTTTTCTTGAAGTTTTCAGAGTCTTTATAAGAGTTTTTTTGCTGTGTGAGGTGAAGCAGGCCCCAGGCAAGTCTGAGTTGCAGGAGCAGCACTCGCTGACCTTGGCAGGAACACAAAGGTCGAGTTTAACTTTTCACCCACGAGAGACTGAACAAGAACTGCAGTGTTTGAGGAATAACAAGGATTTTCTTTGCCATCTCTTGTGAAGATTTCTTCTTTTTGTCCATTTTTTCCCCTCAGAGAAGACGCTGATTTCCCAGAAAACAAGTTCCCTTCCCAAGGCCGCAGATTCCCGCTCACCCCTCAGGGAGAAGCAGCTGATGGCTGGAGTTTAAATGTGAATTTTATGGAAAAAAAAAGACACGAAAAGCAACTGGTAATGGGAAAATGTGCTGTTAAATGCTTGTGCCACATATCCTGCAGGCATGGGAATCTCTGCTGGACATTGGGGCTGCTCCTGCAGGGACAGGGAATGGCTGGGACTCCATTAGTCCTGAGGGGATTAGAACTGTGCAGAAACAATTGTAATTCAGTTTTCTCTTGTTTCCAAGTAGGAGATTTTGTTATCTGCTGCGTTTCCCTTTTATTTACAATGCAATCAAGCATTGTTTATTGCTTTTGATAATGACTGAGCTGATAAACGGATCTGCTTGGTTCAGCCCTGTGGGATAAAGGCCCGCGGGGAGGAAAGCTGGATGAAATTCAAGGGTCAGCTCCTCCAAGCTCAGAAGCAGTGAATCCCCACAGGGATTCAGCCAGGGAGGGTCCCAGAGTTGGTGTTTTACAGCTTGGCTGGTGCAGAGGCACTTTGGACAGAGGATGGAGTGACAGGAAAAGGGAAATGGCTTCAAAGTGGCAGAGGACAGGGGTGGAATAGAAAAAAAGGAATTCCTCCCTGGGAGGGTGGAGTGGAATTCTCAGAGAAGCTGTGGCTGCCCCTGGATCCCTGGATGTGTCCAAGGCCAGGTTGGATGAGGCTTGGAGCAGCCTGGGATGGTAGGAGATGTCCCCATGGCAGGGGTGGCACTGGATGGGCTTTAAGGTCCCCTCCAATCCAACCCCACAATGTTTCTCTGAGCTCGTGGAAGGAGTTCTTACCTTTTAATCGGCATTTTCTGCATGCAAACAAACACTTCAAGGAAGTGCCAGTAGATGCTAAGCCACAGCTCTGTGCTAAAGTGGCTAAATTTTTTTTTTTACCACTTTTTAACCTGCAGGAGGTTGTAGGGTTTAGATTGCTGAGCACAACAAACCAGAAACTCACAACGAACCAGAAACTCACAACGAACCAGAAACTCACAACAAACCAGAAACTCACAACGAACCAGAAACTCGCAATAAACCAGAAACTGACAATGAACCAGAAACTCACAACAAACCAGAAACTCACAATGAACCAGAAACTCGCAATGAACCACTAACTCACAATATACGCCAAATCTCACAATAATCTGCAATCTCACAATAAACCACAAACCTCACAGTAAACCACAAACTCACAATAAACCACAAACTGCCAATAACCCCCAAACCTCACGATAAACCAGAAACTCACAATGAACCACAAACTCACAATAAACCACAAACTGCCAATAACCCCCAAACCTCACAATAAACCACAAACTCAAAATGAACCACAAACCTCACATGAACCACAAGTTGAAGTTTTGGCAACACCCACTTCCCGAGCAGTGAGAACACTCAGCTCTGTGCCAGCAAATTAAAACCAACTCTTTGGCCAGTGCTCTTTATTTGCTGACCAAACTTTGTGGAATTGTGCATTTCCAAGGCTGCTTTGCCAAAGGGCTCCTGGAGCTGCGTGTCCTGTGCCCCGTGCAGTTTTTGTGCCTTGTTGAATTCCGAGAGGAGCCAAAGCCGTGGCAGCACCTGTCAGTCTGTCACTCCAGCTCAGGGCAGGGAACGAGGAGCTGCGTTTTGGCAGGATTCAGCAGGAAAAGGACATGGAGCAAAGCTGGATCTGCACGTGGAGAGATGGGATTGGAATCGCTGCAAATGATCCCAAAGTGCTGCTCTGAACCAGCGCTGGGCACTCAGCAAAGCTGCTCAGGGTGTTCCTGCTTTTTCAGACTTCTCCTGGTTTTTTTTTTTTCATTGGGAAGGGGAGCTGCATTGGGAATATTCCCACGTGCACACCCTGGAAGTGAACAGAGTCCTGTAAATGGGAAAATGCAATCACAGGATGGTTTGGGTTGGGAGGGAAATTAAAGATCAGCATGGCAGGGACACCTCCCACTGTCCCAGGCTGCTCCAAGCCCCATCCAGCCTTGGGCACTGCCAGGGATCTGGGACAGCCCCAGCTGCTCTGGGAATTCCACCCCAGCTCCTTCCCACGGTCACGGGCGAAGTTTTCTCCCATATTTACCAAAATTTCCCTTCAGTTTGAAGCCATCCCCCTTGTCCTGTCTCTCCAGTTCCTCTCCATCTTCCTCAGAGTTTCCTTCAGCTCCTGGAAGGAACAAAGCTCTGGTTTTGTGGGAATTCCCTCTGGGAATGTTCATTCCTTGCTGATTAATTGGCATTAACCCAGCTCCTCCTGGTGACCCTGCAGAGTGAGCAACAAGTGCTCCTTTAATCCCCAGAGATTCCATTTGCCTTAGAAGGACTCTTAAAAGGATTAAGGATTAATTGTGAGACATTTTTAATGTGTTGCTTTTTTTTCCTCCTCAGATAAAAAAGGTTTGCTATTGTTCTTGGTATGTAAATGGACAGAAAACATCTTTTCTGCAGAGGTAAAAGATTTAATAGTTTGAAAACAAACACTCAAATTTATTTTTATTTTTTTTGGAAAATGTCTGGTAGCTCTCTCTGCTCGTGTTTGGAATTTGAGGAGACATTATTCCAGTGATTATTCCTCAGTGCCTTGCATGCTCAATGGAGCCTGGGAGAAAACAATTTACAGTTCTATCTTCATTTCTATTGTAAATCTTCCCTTGGCTTCAGTCTGATTTCACTCAGGTGGAGGGAGAAGGAAATGGGAGAGCTCTCCACGAATCCTCCATATCTATTTATTTCCTTCTAAAATGTAACTCCATTATTAAATATTGAAACTTTTATCTTAAAACTTTATAAATATCTTAAGATGAGCCCTTCAGCTTTTCCAGCTTTTTCAATTTATCTCAGCTGTGCCTTTCCAGAAAATCTAAATTTAATCCCTGAGCAGTTTGGTGTTAAAACTCCTATAATTTTTTCTGCAAACCTACAATTTCCAACTTCTGATTTCTGCTAGAATAAAATAAAAAAAAAAAAAGAAAAAAGAATAAAATAAAATAAAGATTTTGAGGAACTGTAATTCCCCTGAGATTCATCCTGTTAGGAGAGGGATGGGCAGGGTGATGGCACAGCCAGACCTGCATCCCACTGGAGGAACTGGAAGTGGATTTTACATTAAACCCCAAGAATTCATTGTGTGAACAGCTCATATTTATAAATCTCCAGCTTTGTTTATTCTGAAATGGCTTTGCCGGTGTTTCAATTTGCCAATAATTCAGTGTTGAATGATACAAACACTTCTCCAAGCATTTCCATGGGGAGCAGGAGCTGCGGTTTTGAGGAATCTGTGAGGGGAAAAATTCCTGAAATGCAATGAATGAACACAAGATGGCACTTGGATCCCAAGGACCGACAGCCAGGAACATTCCCGACCCAACAGCAGCACTTTATTTATATTTATTTTTCAAAAAGCAGGAGAAACCCTCTGAAAACAAGGGCCCATCTTGTCTGAGTTGAAGGATTTAATATAAAACTACAGAACTGGTGCGAGCTGGGAACTGAAACTGCTTGGAAGGGGAAATGCAGCTCCAGAATATTTTTTAAAGGTAAATTTGAAATCTCTCTACTTGAAAATAAACAAGGCAAAATTCTGGGAAGTTAACATGGAAAAACCCAAGATTTCCTGCAAAGTGTAGGACAAAAAAAGGCAAATATTCACCTCTGCCCACCTAAAGTGGCAGGATTTGAATAATAAAGTAATAATTTGATCTCAAACAGGAATTTAACTCCCAATAAAAGAGGAAAAATGAATGGTGGTACTTTCATGTCAGCATTGAGTTATGCCATGCTCATCCATTACAATAAAAAGACAAGAAATTATAGGAAATGAAAAAGAAAACCAAAAGGAAATTCCAGTTCCAAAATCGCTGTGCAATTATTGCTCCTCAGTGATGGGATCATGCTGGAAATTTGATTGGGCTGTAACTTCCCAACAATTATGAAAAGAGTTCTGCATTTTTATTAGGCCTTGTAAATGATGGAAGGATTTACTGCTGAGTTCTGAGAGAGGAGGAAACGTGGTAAAGATCCTTAAAGTTCTCAACAGAGGAGAAAACAATGATTATCCGTATCCTAATTAATGTCCTGAACCTGGAGGAACCTGCTCTGGCCTCAGGAGCAGCTGCTGGGACGAAAGAAATCCCTGAGCATGGCTCAGACTTTATCCACTCCTTTCTCCTGGGCAGATCCCAAACATGCACCCATTACATTTTTAGTTTTACACCATTTTAAAACAGGAATTGATAAATCTGGAATATCCTTAAAAATGGGAGTGATTTTCTGATCCTAAGTGGGGCTCTGTTCTTCCCCCAAAGAGCTCTGCAGCCCAAAGACTCAGAGATATCTTTCCAGCAAGAAGAATAATTCCATAATCAAATGAAAAGAAGAAAAAATAATATTAAAAAAAAAAAATCATCCCTAAGTGTTTCTCATGCACGAAGCCACCTTGAACCTGTCAGGAGAAATAATTGCAAAATGATGCAGCAGCTCCCGAGTGGCTGAGCTCCGTGTCAGCTCTGCCTGGGGAGTAAACACCACCCTGCGTTTACCAACCGAGCTTCCCGGCATCCAAATGTTGTTTCCATGAGAAACTGCAGCTGTCAGGAGTGCCAAAACACGTCACAGTGCTGCAATCATCCTTTACCACACAGCTCACCTGCTCCTGCACCCCAAATTCCCCGGCAGAGGGAAGCTTGGATCTTCCCCTTCTCCCTTCTGGAGAAATGGGATTGCCCCAAATGGTTTGGAAATAGGAGCCTCGTTGTAATAAAAATAGATGGACTTTGGTTTTTTTATGTAGAATGTTGCCTGGGAAGGGTGATCAGGAAACAGAGACTGGGGGGAATAAAAGGATAAAAGGGATTTATTGAAAGGATCCAGGCTGGGCAGTGCAGGAACCCCTTGGGGCTGCACCCAAGTCAAACCCACAAATGGCACAAAATGGATCCCGGGCACCAGGCCTCACACTTTGATATGTATATATTATATACATATAAACATATAGATAAAAAATATTATACACCACAAATGGCACAAAATGGATCCCGGGCACCAGGCCTCACACTTTGATAGGTTTGGGTCCATCAGCACATTGGAGTNATAGGTTTGGGTCCATCAGCACATTGGAGTTCATTGTCCAATTCCAGCTCCAGCTGATGAAGCTCCATCCTCCTTGTTCCCTCTTTTCCTGTACTACCAAAGCTCTTCTTGTCAGGGTAAAAATCCGAAGTGAAATTATGATTATATATAATTATATTATGCAATATATTCTATATATGTATACTTTTATATATATATA
>VXBU01002054.1:172-34320 GCA_013400315.1 Bombycilla garrulus
CACCAGAACTCCTGCGTTCCATCTCGGAGTTCTTCCCTTCTCCTCAGAGGGCCTGTCGGAGCCATCTACAACGATAGACTGCCTACGGGGGTTCGTGAAGCAAGGCCTCCCCCATCCCTCTCCCTGGCTTTGCCGCGAGGGTCCTTGACTTTTTCTTTGTAGTTGTTGTTATTGTTAATACCATAGTTATTGTCCATTTACATCTTATTATACTCATTAATAAAGGCCTATTATTCCTCCCTGTATCTTGCCTGAAGGCCGCTTAATTTTAGTAATTCGGAAGGAAGGGGTTTCTAAGGGAGGCTCCTGCCTTCTGCAGCAGATACCTGTCTTCAACCCAAGACAGCTACTATACACATCATTGGATTGGCCGTTTTTATTTAATTTAATCGGTAAATAAAAGCTAAATAAGAAAAAAATTGACTGAATATATATCCTACTTTGGTAAGTGAAAAATAGTTCAGGATCTGATTCTGTTAACTCTACTGACAATTGTGCAGCATCTGAAATACACCATACTACTTCCAAAAAAGAGTAACACTCAAGATGAATCAAGGTGACCTTTAGTAAGAACAAGTATCTACAGTAGAGGGGAGCATGTTAAACCTTACCACTCTTGTTAAACCACCAGGGATTGCCACTGTCATCCAGAACACCTGGACCAGCTAATAAAGTTAACAGAATGTATGACTGAGTCTTCTGCTCTGTTTTAGAAGAGATAGATAGGCACCTAAAATAATTTCCTCCCCCACCTGGTAATTACTTCTAACTTTTAAGGTCCCACACTTACATCTTGTGTGAGGTTGTTTACATCTCTGCAAGACATCACTGGGTGTAACAGCTGGTCCATTCAGATGGCATTAAATGATCAGGGTATGGAAAATTGCTCCCCAGCATGGTTTTTTTCATGACTAGCTTCTCTGTCCTTCCCTGAAGCAGTAACAGGATGGCTAGATGGTAAGCAGAGCTTTTGTTTGAGAAGTAGAAATGCCAGCTCAAGGAAAAGGCCACTGTTTGCTAGCCAGTGCACCTATGACAGCCTTGACACAGAACCATAACAACAGCAATGCAAGCCAGAAAGCTGGAAAATGTGCACACTGAGTACGGTGTGCCTTTGAAACAGTATTTACTATTTATTTGTTCCTTAGTCAGAAGGGATGCATACCCTTTTTCTGCTTGTTAGAAGACTGCAAAGCCAGATCAAAGAGGGCACAAATTTTAATCCAGATACTGGGGATACAGCTCAGGACTATTACCATGAATTTGAATTCACACAAGCTCTCTTGTCTCCATACCTGTTACTTGCAGAGCTGCCTTGGCTTGCTAAGCCATGTGGGGAGTCTGCAGCCATGGTCCCAGACACTACAGGGTCTGCCAAGTGGGCAGATGCCTACTCCTTGCCTTGCCAGAAGCGATCCTTCAACCTGTGCAAGAGAGCCACCTTTGTCCCAAACAAAATAACCATTTCCAGTCTGTCCCCAGACCTTCCCCATGCAAAGTGCAGAACAAAGATTATTTGCAGGAGCTCTGTGCTTTTAGAATTTAAGGGCACAGAAGAACATTGGATAATTTAGTCTGATCTTCTCAGTGCTGCAAGTATTTCACCTTTGTAACTTGATCTGCAATTGATGTTTTTCTTTTGATTGAAGTAGACTCTGTTTAGCTGAGGGCTAAACAAAAGGGCGCTGAGCTTTTAACTGAAAATGTCTAGAAGCACAAAATCCTCTAATTCTCTTCTTAGTTTGTCCCAGTAATGAATCATCTTGGTATTAAATACTGGCATATAGTTTCCCATATTAATTTATAAGGATTTAGCTATTATCCATGCATCATACCCCTGCTTAATTTAAAGGTCTTTTAGATGATACAGTTCTTCTCCCCTCATAAAAAACACACTCACGTGCCTAATCCACTCACCTTCCTTCCAATAATTTAAATCAACTGAAATATTCAAGTTTCTTCTTGTATGGCATTTTCTCCAGGTGTATAAGAGTTACAAGTTTTTAGCCCTCTCCCAATTTTTCAATACACTATTAAAAATATGAATGTGAGAACTGACTGCAGTATTCTAGTGTCAGTCTCACCAATACTGCATACAGGCACAAAAAATCCTCCAGCTTCTTATTAATACTGCCCAGCTTAGAAATTAAAGGATGGCATTAACCCTTCTGACTTTATGCTGCAATAGGAATTTATGGTTGCTTGTACCCTAAATATTATTTAGAGCCTCGTTTTGAGAACCAGAGTCCCTGCTTTTATATAAGTAAGCCTGCATTCATCTTTATTGCAAAATTTTGCATTTGGCTATGAAAATGCGCTTCTTCTAATGGTTCCAGCTTACCAAGAAATCCAGGCTTCTCTCATATGCTTGCTCTATCCTCATTATTATCCTGCTGCACCCAAAAAACATTATTAGCCTACTATGAGTCCATATTTATGTTCAGACCATTAGTAAAAAAATGAGATTCCTAAACTCTCACAATTCTTAAAGCAATTGTTCAGCTCGCACTTAGAACTGGGAACAATTAAACACTAAATACATCTCAGTTTTCAACAGTAAAATATCCCTTGTGCCTAGAATCTAGGATACTGGAGCCCAGATGGTTAATTACAGTAAAAGGTATGTGCTTTGGAAATGGTATCTTAAAAAACATTATTAGAACAACATAGTGTTAACTAGTACCCAGTACTACTGTCCTCAAATTTTAAACCAGAAAAAGCCCTTAAAATAAAGATCTGATAATAAATCATGTATCAGTCAACATACCAAATGTTTTATCTTGTTTTCTTGGCTGCTCCTGAATGACTCTGATTCCAAACCAAACGACTCAGCTGAGCTGTAACCTGAGCAGGGCTCACATGCAAAGGGTGGGTTTATCTGTACACAGGGTGCTCAGTCAGGTGACGGGTCTCTCTGGAGCAGCTGAATCCATTTTCTATCAGCATGCATTTTACTTCCAAGGTGACTTAACAGTAAATGCCTGTGGTTTTGGGATGATCACCCTTTTTTTCTGCTTGGGACAATAGGGCACAAGCCATCCAGCCCCTGGGTGACAGCACAAGGGCAGAGCTGCTTCCAGGAGAGCTCAGCCTTCAGCTCAGAAGCAGCACTTCAAGGGGTGAGGTACCGTCTTTGTAACTGAAGTTCACAGCCACATTTAATAACGATGGGGCTGGGAAATAAGCCCAAACATTTAGTGTCAAGGGTAAAACTAGAGAGGGCATGAATTCTTCAAAACATCCCCACCCCCAACTCCTCAGACTGCATTTAAGCACGTATGTGAAGGAAAGGTGAATGTCCTCCTCTTCCATTTTTCGGATGAGCTCTCACTGGCCTACATACAATTAATCCTAGGGAAGTGAACTGCTTTCACAAAAAAGGGACTAAACCCTTAGGAAATTTGATGAACTGAAGAATAAACAAAATATCTGTAAGACTTGATTTTCAAGGGCATGAATCATCCACAGCTTACACTTGAGAATACTAAGCAGGTCTGAAAATTGGGACAACTGCTCTGTTTCTGCTGTTAAGTTGCTGCCTCAGCTTCCCTGGCCTTTACATCACCCTATAGGATCAAAATACTTTAGATGTGGTTTCTACACTGGCGCACTGAGAGTTCATTCAAATTGTTAAAGTACCTTTAGGGAAAATCGATCTGTTAGCTCTAAACCTAACCTCAAAATATGAAACCACAGGAAGGACTGGTTTTTATCCCCAGAGTAGCTAGTTTGTTGTCTGGTTAGACATGTCAGAAAACAAATCTGGTGGGTAAAGCTATCTGCTGCTGAGAACTGGCTAAGCTGGGCTGACAGGGAAGAGTTTGGCCCAGTCTTCCCTCAGTTTTAAGCAACATAATGCTTTCTGTGCTCTACCCAGCCAGCCCTCCACATCATAAATACTGATCACAATACCTGCTGGAGTGATTTTGCCTGTCATCTTTCCTGAGGAGACAACAATGCAAAACACGCTCTACCCCAAGAAAAGCTGCACTTACCCGATCCTCTTCTTCTCTGACATCCGGCATGGTGCTGACGCAGAGGTTGACAGCAGTGATGGCAACAAAAGAGATTGAAATACAAGCAAAGATCTTTCCTGGGATCCCTGAGTGGGGGTTCTCCACCATATCCCTGAGCTTTTGCATGCACAAACTCAGTCGGCTGCTGTCCTGGAAGGCACATTGCGTAGCTTCATTAAATACCATCTCTCTTTCAAACAGCCTGGCCTCAGCTGCCTCTTCCTCTTTCTGTTGTAATCTCTTTTTACAGCACCACTCCAGGTGGTCCTCTTCTATCCCCCAGTACACAAGCTCCTCCTGGAATGAAAGAGCACACATCTCCCTGAGAAGCCTCAGCTTCCCAGCTGTCAGGAATGTCATGATCGTTCTGAAGGCACTAGGATTACGGTCAAAAAAAAATTCATTGCAGCTAACATCATAATCATCGCAGATGTCCATGATCTCATCATAATTGTTGCAAGACTTTAGCTTCCCAAGCCTGGTCAAGGGGCAGTTCTCCAAGGTGGTCCAGGGAATTTTGTACTTAATACCACCTACGTTGATGATCACAAATCTGGACCGGTCATCACAGCGGGCTAAGCAGCAGAGATCTTCTCCAGGATGCAGACGTTTGGCCTTTTTGTAGAAGAATCCTTTCTTGGTTTGCACTTCACACAGGTTTTCCAAGTTGTTGAAGGAGCGGGAGCTGAACTCAGGATCTGCATTCCCAGTGAGCAATGCCATTTCGTGGTACATCTGTTGAGGGAGGCTGAGGCTACTCCAACAAAAGCATCTGGAGCTTGACCAGAAAGTCTATCTGTAAAACAGAATTTTAAAATTACAAGAAAAGTAGGGCACTCCTAAATGCTAACAATCCTATCCTCTCCCTCCCAAGAAACTCTTTCCTATGGCACTCCTCTTCCCTCCATTATTTTAGGACTATCTTTGCTTGATAGTCGCTTGGGGAAAGAACTTATGCTACAATCAGGTCAGAAGCCATGCTATTACTTCTAGAGGGTTCAGTTAGTGATTGAATGGAAACAAAACCAATGTATTACCATTTTTAGAAATTTCTAGAGGTTCAAGTTATATCCTGGACATCAATGCATAACAGAAGAAAAATCTAGTCATTTGGACAAACAGCAATTTACAGTTTAGCAACTTAATAAAAAACTTAGCTGCAGATGGTTTTTTATTATTTTGACCCATCTATATTATGTTCCTATTGCAAAAAGCCTATGGGGTGAGGATAAAATGGATACTTACAGTACAGTACAGAAATGTGATGGCAGAAACATGGGTAATTCCCAACCTAAGTTCAGCAAGCCTAAGTAGCAATAACAATGAATATGTGGGAGCTGAGGGCATGCTGGGTCCGAGCTGAAACCAGAGCTTGTCTGGGAGTCTGTAACTGCTGGAAGCTCTGCTGTGGGCTTGTCTGCAGCTGTGGACAGGGTTCCAAACAGCCTGTTAGCAGCTCTGAAACAGGAAATCAAACTTCAGAATGAAGCTGAGTTGGAAGTGACTTGGTTGCTGTTCTTGCTTCTGGATAATGCAGAACCCAACTGGTCACATTTAGAAGAAATTATGCATAATTCCAGGATTTAATTTGTGCCTCCTGCTTATCCCTCCTTTGGCACATCACAATCCACATTGCTTCCTTACTTTCTCTAAAGCTCATCACATGCATTCTGCAAAGCTGTCCCTCTAAAGCAATACTGGGATGTCTTGAAATGTAATTGCATTTGTGAATAGCCCAAAACTTCCTGAATTGCTCAAATATGAAGTAGGAAACAAGAAGTCAGTGTAGGATGACTGGGTCTCCACACAAAGACTTGGGCTGGGAATGAATACACTGATGGGCAACAATATTAAGCAGAGGATGGTGAAACCGAGGAAGAGCTGACTAGTGAAGGATCAACTGACAATTTTGATGACAGAATGGTAATATTGCAGCAGTAACTCCATAATTTATAAGCAACATTCTCCAATTCCCTCTGAATCTCATGCCTCACCCAGGAGGGAACAACAAACAAATGGGTGCTAGGAAAAGCTGGAGAGCATACACTTTCAAGCACATTCCCAGAGGAGCAACTTCCTTTATCTTTAATCAGCTCACAAACTTTTAGCTCATTAGACTTAGTCAAAACGATCTCTGACAGAGACTGGTAAATACTTTTAGTCACAGCTCTGAATCACCCTCTGAACATTCTTACCAACCACTCTCAAACAGCAACACTGCAGTAACAGTGGTACTTCTGCTTTAACATTTCTATGAGGATCCAGTCTCCGAACTTCAGAACAATGCTTATATCAGATATTTGTAAAAAGCCAGAGAATGGTTGCTTTATGTGCAAAAAGCTACAGTCACCTAAAGATACTTTTCAGCACAGTGAAAATTTCAGAAGAGCTAACGGTGCCAAAATCTCTCCAATTTCACTTTGGGGAAGAGAAATAATTGTTTAAACATCCGTTTCTACAAGGCAACGTGAGCAGCAGAGAAGAGCTCCTTCATCTGGCTGAGGGCCAGTAAAGGGCAACACACACTCTAAGGAATGGGTGCTTTTACAGCATAGGCTTGAGTGCAGCTGAGATTGCAAATACCATTACTGTCACAGCGAGAGCGCACTGTCAGCATGGCATATGCTTTAAGGATCTGGTCTCTTGTTGCTTTCCCTTGGTAAGATAAAATATTTACTTTCACTGAGGGCAGTACCCTTTTGTTTTCATGCCTCACTTGTTCCACAAGTCAACATACTAAAAGGAGTTTACATTCTTTTGACATCAAGGCCAGGATTTGTTTTTTTCTTCTCCCCCATGTAGCAGGTTGTTGCATTAAGGGGCCAGATACATTTCACAGAACTGCTTTGAATCTAATCTCACATGCACATTTTCCTCCTTCTAAGCCACAGCTAATTCAATGTGAAAATCTGTAAGCATGTTGTTTGCTAAAAATCTATGAATTACAGAGGGTTAGTCTTTTATTTTGTGGATATAAAATGATGTTGCTTAAATCTAAAGTTTAAGAATGCAGCTTTTTTTTTTTGCATTTTTTTTTAATAATCAGTGGATAAATAGAAAGTGAGAGAGAAGTAGCTGCAAATTAAAATTGACTGTGATTTAACAGGTTGATTGTGGACAGTGCAGGTAGCACCAGATGCTTAAGTTCAGTAACTAAAATGAATTTTCTGACATCACAGTTCAACATCCCAGAATCCATAACAGCTGGCAGCATTTGTTTTGGAAATCTCATATTTAATCTGAGATTAAAAGGTAAGCATGTGAAGACAGTTGTATTTATTATTCTCCTTAGCAATTCCAGCTTGTGAGCTGACTGGCCAAGACTGGCCTCAGATGTCAGTGGAACAGCTTGTGGTGCCGTTTTAACTGTCCTATAGAAAATCAAAATACTGTGGGCTCCCAATTTGGCATCTATCCTGAGAAGCAAAACAAGCCTGGAAGGTTTGCTTCTGATCTCATGGGCATGGAATGTATCATGACTTTCACTAAATATTAAAGGGTGTTTCAAAATTATGTAGGTCTTAAAATACTCTCTGCATGCCAGGGTTATCTAATGTATGCACATGCCTGCAGTAAAGCATCCCACTGAAGATTAACATTAAAAGCCAATACTTCCAGAAATGATACTACATTATCATCCAGTTGGCATGTCTACTATTTAATCTGACACATGGGTGCATGAAAGACTATTAAAACACAGTCTGGAATAAGCTGCCCATCACAGGGATGAAGGACAGAATTTGACTCTATATTTGTTGTTCATAATTTTGAAGCGCTATGGGAGAAATGCTTTATGAATATTTTAGTTTGAGGATCATATACAGGGTGGGTCATACATTGTGTGGATTCTTTTTTTTTTAAAGTATAGTCAAACAAGTTTTATTCACTTAGAAGTACCTTCTTTGGCCCTCTGTGTACGCACATGTATATGTCTACACACACACACAAGTTCAGCTACATTTTGTCAGCAGCAGACAGCTATCTTCATAATACAGGTATTTCTTATCAAAGATTTTAAAGAGTCAGTAAATGTCAGAAGCACACAGTAACTCATATTCTTCTTTTTGTTGAATTATTTCCTCAGTGGAGGGAGAGCTATTTCTCTGCTTACTGCCTTTTCACTTTGCCTGCTCCCGGAACTGCTCTTCACACAAACATTCCTCATCATCCAATTCTATCACTATTGCTGCATCTAAGTCATATGTGATTCTGCTTGTGGCTCCCCTGCTCTCAAGTTGCCTTGGATAAGAATGAAAAATGGGGCAAAATCATTCCTACCAAGAGGCTGAGCAGCCTGGCAAGGAGAGCTTGAAAACAGTGATGAAAGGGAGGTAGTGGTAGAGCAAAGACTGCAGGGTGCCATGGCAGGAGAGATCTGGTGAGGAAGGGTGACCACACAAAAGTGTGTGCACATAAATGAGGGTACAGGAAAGTGTCATGGGCAAACCACTCACACATTTTCTGAGAAACCAGCCTGACCGGGTGACTCTGGAGGGCCTGTACGCTAAAGCAGGCGGCCAGGGGGCAAAAAGAGGAACAATTCAGAGGCCTTTGTGCAGTTGCACAGAAAAAAGCTGTTACTCTGAGGGTGGCCAAACACTGAAGAGAATGCTGAGAGGTGGTGGAGGCTCTATTCTTGGGGATATTCAAAACCCATCTGGACACAGTCCCGAGTAACCTGTTCTAGCTGATGCCACTTTGAGCAGTGGCAGATAAATCAGATGAACTCTGGAGGTCCCTTTCTACTTGAACTATTCAGTGATTTTGGGACAGTCTCTTTTTAACTGCTGCTGTAAACTACAAGTATTGAAACTTTACAGTTGTGCTACAGTAGCAAGAGTAATCACTAAGACCTTTTAGTAATTAATGTTTTAAGATTTCCTTTGTGAAATGAAACACATTTTGACAGAGAACGGGTAATTGTGTCGTAATTTAAAGCCACAAACATGAAACATATATTAGGGTGACCACAAGATGTTTTCTCTCAATTCCAATGAGAGTCGAGTCAGTGAATCTATTCTGCACAGCTCAGCCATTTCTAGCCAGGGATGTGCTGAAACCTGGCATTGCTGCCTGGGACCAAAGCAGTTCCCACTTCTTACTGTGACATGATTTATAAATCACAGCAGACACAATCACTTTAATACTAAACCTTACACATGCAATGGACCAGACATCTGGTGATATTACAGCTAATGGTGTGGACAAAGAGGCTTAGGAGATCCAAGTAACTCTTGTACTTATTACAATCCAGTAGAACTTGTACTCCCAATAATGAGTCATTGCCAGTCACGGTGGAAACATGAAGAGGAGAGCACCTGCCCGTGAGACTTATAAAATGCAAAACAGATGGGGTGTGAGAAATACACATATTTAAAACCAAAACAAAACAAATCCAAACAAAACAAAATTAAAAAGGGAACTGGGAGGATACGGTAAAACAGATGCAGCTTAGCCTAGAAGGCTTATGGGATTTGGGGAATTAGCTTCTGAGTTTGTCTACACTGAGCATGATTATGGCTCCCTACATAATTGTTATCACAGAATAGTAGGATCATTTATGCTGGAAAAGACCCTTAGGGGATCCTTGAGTCCAACCATTACCCTGACACAGCGAAGTCCACCACTAAACCATGTCCCAAAGTGCCATATCTATGGTTTTTAAAATACCTTCAGGAATGGTGACTCACACACTACACTGGGCAGCCTGTTCCAATGCCTGACTACCTTATCAGTGAAGAAATGCTTCCTAATATCCAATTTAAACCTCCCCTGGCACAACTTGAGGCCGTTTCCTCCTGTCCTGTCTCTTGGTACTCGGAAGAAGAGACTGAAACGCATCTCGCTAAACTCTCCTTTCAAGGGAACTGCAGCTTGGACACAGTCAAATGTTACATATTTCTGTATTTATTATCAGTAAACTTTAATATTCCTAACCTCCTAAGCTCCTGCTTAGGGAAGGCAACAGCTCAAGAAGGTGAAAAGGTACTAGACTTTTGAACAGCCCTGCATTTTGTCTGTTTCTTCATCCAAGTAACAGGAAGCAGTGATACCACCTTACAAACCTAGCTGAGATGTCCCCATCTAACAGAGAAAGAATGGTTTCTTGTATAGGTATGGAGCACAACAGCCAAGACAGTCTTCTCCAGAGAGTATTTTGTGGCCTTGAGGAGGATGCTACATTAGTCAGTCCAAGAAGCCCAGGAGATTTATGCTGTAATGAAGGCTGCAAAATTCAGCTTGTGAAGCTGGACATTGTTGCATACTCTGAGTGTACATTTTCCTTAATATTTTCATTATTTCAGTGGAGGAAAAAAGTAATAATTTTCTTCTCTGAACATCCCTCATTGCATTTAGGCCACACTACATAATTAGGTGAAACAATTCTATTTGTTAAATGAAAAAGTTAACTTGACTCAACATTAATTATTCTGACATATGCCTATAGCTATTTGTCTCCATTAAACAGATTATGAGTTATCTTGTGTCACTGCACTTGCCAGAGTTCTACAGTGAAAGAACGCTGAACATTGTGACATCTTTAAGAAATGAGGGATTTGGTTCAACTACCTACGTGAAGTTACAGGATCCTTACCTGTATCTTCATATTATTCTGCCCTTCCACAAGCTTTCGGTGCCCATTTTTCTTTGTACCCTAAATAGCAATGAACTACTATTTCTATGAAGATATTTGCACAGTTCAGTTGCACAGCAGACAAAGGCAGACATAGATAAAATACAGACAGAGGAAAGCACCACTTGTTTTTGCATTCTACCCAGAATTACAGAATTCTGTTCAGGCTAGTGAGCTTCAAGATTTCACAAAGGTCCTAAAACATGTATTTCACTTAAACAGAACTATAATTAAAAAACAAACAGAGACTGCAAGGATTAGGCAGAAAAGTTTTACCCCACAGAGTTATCACTACTTACAATAAAACAGAGCATCATGTTCAGACCATGCTGTATTTGTTTAGGTCAATTAACTCTCAGTTGGTTACCAGAAAAAGAGGTTTGTAAAATGAGCTTTCATCCTCAGTTCATATGTCCTGAATAACTGAACAGACTCCAGATATGCACTAAGTGGGTGATGTGCAAAAGGGAAGGGACTTCAGAACAGAGCTGTACCTCCCAGACTCTGGGAAGATAAGATTGGACATGGGAGATTAGTTTGATCCAGTTAACTGCAACCCTGGATTAAATATACAGTGTCAAGAGCCTAAACTTAAAATGTGTTCTGTCTGCACTTGGTCAGAGACTGATCCCTGTGAACACAGTACCTTTGACCCTTAATGGCAGCCACTAAATGGTGAAGTTTTTATTCGCCCATGAACCACACACAAGTTTATTTTAGGAGCCTTACTGATTAATCCTGTTGCTATCCCATTTAATCAGCCAGTCAGATAAGGTACTATGAGTTAGTTGCCAATCTGAAATATTTCTCTTCCTGTTCTTAGACTGTTGTATTTCAGAAAAAAAAGAAAAAAATCAAAATCCAGTTTTTAAAGTATCTGCTCCAGCTGTGATTACATTGCCACAGCTGGCCTAAGATGCAACGTGAATGGCACTATCACTATTTATTATCTGTTATAGTGACAGACTGTGTAGTATTTTAAAACAGCACTGTTTATCCCTCTCACCCAGAAAATCAAACAGATTGTCTCATTTCTGTTGCCAAAATTTGGGAAGCACAAAAAAAATCAAACAAGTTTTGGCGTCTTTGAAAATAACAGAATTATTAGTCAAGCATTCCAGTTTGTTTGCAGATCACTGTGAGGGGAAAAAAAGCAGTTTTTAACATGAGCTCTGCTCCTAACACTGATCTTTTCTTTCTGATCCATCCCACTGGTTTCTGCAATTCTGTACTTAGCAGCTTCCCACCCACATGATTAATACACTTGATTTCATACAGAATATACCAACTAGATTTCTTACTAGAGATAAGAAGGTTTGACTGTGTGATGCCACTCTTGGCCCAGTTTCACATTCGGAAGTTCATAAAGATTTGCCGGGACATTTTTCCTAGTAACTGTACCTGTCCTTGTGTCTCTTTCAGGCCCATTCACAGGTTTGTATGAGTGGTTGTTAGATACATATGACTGAATGTGAAAGGATGAGAGGAAACAGCCTCAAATTGTGCCTGGACAAGTTTAGACTGGATATTAGGAGAAATTTATTCACTGGAAGACTTATCAAGCATTGGAACAGGCTGCTGAGGGAAGTGGTTGAGTCAACATCCCTGAGATGTTGCAGACACAGCATGTAGGGACGTGGTTTACTGGTGAACTTGGCAGTGCCACGCTAATGGTTGGACTCAGTGATCCCAAGGGTCTTTCTCCAACCTAAATGACTCTATGAATAAATGCTCTTATTAACTGCTCACAGATTTCAGATGTAGCTCTAGCCTTTTTAATTTCCACATGAAATCCCTTACAGAAAAGATAAATTATATACAGATGCATCTTGCTTCTCTTGTTAGCTTGAATTAGTGAACACTGGATTTTGTGTTCTCATTGATTTTTTTGCAGATGATGTTCTTGTTCTCATGTGTGTTTCATAAGTCAATTGTGCACTGACCTCAAAAATATTCCCATCTCTACCTAAACACAATTCTACCTCAGAATTTAACATGATTGTAGTTAATTATTAACATCATTGTATGGACTACCTTTTAAATTTATACTCATTAAGATTGTATATTTAATCCATGGTTGGAATTAACAGAAACTGGATCAAACAAAACTCCACATGCAATAGAATTATCTCAGAGAGACACTGGTTAAAGGATAGCTCCTGTCCTAAAGTCTGTCCACTTTAGCTCATCACTCTCTTTGTGCACATCTGGTGTCCCCAGAGCTTCTTCTTTCTTGTTTGTCCCAATATCTCTACCCACACTCACAGTGGCACACATATTTTGCCCAAGATTAATATGGCTGTGGTTCCAGAGTCCTTGGATGAGGTGACTCCTAAACAGAGGGTGGTCCTTAACCCTGTGGCATGATGCTCATACTGAGCACTGGAAATGCTGACAGTGCTAGTAACTGCTGCTTGGTGCAGCAAGAATTACCTGCCCTACCTGCTGTGGACAGAATTCAGCAATCCTGTCCTCTAGATGTATTTTTAAATGAGAATATGTTCCAGATCTTGGTCTGTCCACAACTTGAATTTCCACAAGGAACAATCATCACTGCCTGGAGCGGGAAGTTCCCAGACCTCTTCACTTCTATTCTGAGCAGTCTTTACCCAGGAACATCTGCAATTTGCAGCTTTCAGCTGTGGTAAATTGGAAATACTGGAGCAGCTTGAAGAAAGTTAAAAAACTTAAATTTGTGCTCAAATAAATAGAAAACTAATACTATGACAAACAAAAATCCCTCATGTATTTATAAATTTAACACAAAATTGTGTATCAAAACATCAATTTCATTACAACTTCTGTCCTGAATTCCTCCTAGACAAATGTGGTAGCAACATCAACTTTCCCAATGAAAGCTGACAGGACAAAGCCACAGCACCTGTGTAGAAGCACTGATTCTTTTGGTTCTTGGAAAGATGGGAGACATTTAATATTTTATCCCCTCAAACAGGCAGAGAGAGGCCTTTTGCAGTTTGGGTTTACAGATGCATTTCCACTTTCTTACCCTGCTATTGAAGAGGATGAAAATTACCTGTAATAGTCTAAGGCATCTCTGTACTTTCTCTCACCAGCAACCCCTTTCCTCTCCACTGAATTGTCATTGCTGTATTTAGTAGAGAAACACTTGAATTCACTAAACACCCTAATTCACTTCAAAGATCATCTGATAATGCTGCCAGTTTTAATGTTTCATAGAAAATCAAAATGATTAGAAAACTTTGCACTTTCTCTAATGCAAATATTTCAGTCAGCTCACAGACTGAAGATGTTAGCATTTTTAAGACCTTGTTCTCTATAAAATTTCAATAGACTTATCTACGCAGGGCAGTGGGAATGAATGGATTCCACTGTGAAGATGATGGCTTTAAAATCAGGTAAAATATGACCGATGCAGTTATGTGCAACATCTTCAGCAATCATATTGAATCCTTCATAAATCACCTCTCCTTTCAAAAACACTGGAACAGATACAAGAGGAAGGCTGACAGGCTAATTATTCATATATGCAATAGATGAAAACATTTCACTGATATCTTGCTAGAGAACGCTGGTAGATCAGATGTCACGCACACACACTGATTTAACATTTCCAGAGAACTGCTATAGACAGATGTGTGAGAAGCTCAATTTTAAGATCAGCTCCCCAGTCGGTAGGTTTTTGAACTAATAAGTTTATATATACTGCTGAATAAGGCGAGCTCTTAGGGTACTGAAAGCAGGCAGTAACATCAACACTAGGACAACAATCCAGACCTTTAAAGGATGCTCTGGGTGGCTATTCATTCATTAATTGTTTTTGCAGTCAGGCTAACAAATGAACAATTCCTGTTCTCCACAAGAAAGCTCTCCTCTCTTCAGAATTCCTTCAGTTTCTGCCAGATTGCTCATCACCATTCCACTTCCAATACCGGCAAATACACAGAAACATTGGGATAAAATACCACAAAGGAATTAGTTTTACAGCACCACTACTACTGATACGATTTTGTTTTTGAGCAGTTCTTTTCATGCAGCAAAAGGACATGGTGTTACTCATAAGGCATACTTTATTCTGCAAGTGAGACAAACAATAAATCACTGCCAGATCCTAGTATCTCTAGCACACTCCAAAGCTGCTGGTTTCTTCCCCTGTGTTGTCATGCCTTAAATCTTACTACCATCAGAAAGATTATGAGGAATTTCCAGTTACTTCAGTTCACTGCCAGTTGGCCTTCCCCCTCCCTGAGGAAGGCTCCATGACCTGCACAGCCTGTGGTGTTCACATTAAAAACTCAGGAGGTAATTAACCCAAGGGCCTTGTTCAGGAGGTGTTTAAAACTTCACTCCAGGCGTCGTTCAGGGTTGCCTCATTGGTTTTAACTTTGCCCTGCAGATTCCTACTGCAGAGGCTAATTGTGGGGTGCTGTGCAGACACACAAACAGGCTTTACATCAGCAAAAGCAGTATGATTGTGCAGACCAATTTACCCCAAATCTGGGTTACACTAGAGATCTGTGTGGAGCTGTAATTCCCAGTGTGTGCCATGATGGCTTTGCTCAGAGCTAGGCCTACGAAGAGCAACGGGCCCTGGCAATTCCATTGCCACTGGAAAACAGGAAGGTGACCAAGAGGGTGAACTGGGCCAGCAGAGTTCAGGAAGTTGCTTCTTCATTCCACCTTTGCCTACTGGCCAGTTCACTGTGCAGCTAAGAGGATATCCATAAGTATTTCACTTTGAGTCATGGAAAGCTGCTCTGCTCTCACTTTCTTGTGTTGCCGGAAGATCTGATGGGTTCTCAAAGAAACTGGAGACTGGCAAAAGTGTACTAATAACTTTGCACCTCTTTTTCTTTCCAGCTATGCTCTCTGACTGCCAAAGGAGGCTCCCTGGAAGGTGCTCTGCAGATGAATAAGCTAGTCTAACTCAGGCTGTGTTTGCTAGGGCACTGCAGTACTGGCATAGTCAGGGGAAAAAAGATGGATGCTCAGCTAAATGAGATAGATCACAGAATTGAGGAGTTTCATAGGCACTAACAAAAAAGCTGGTCTTCAGCTCTAGTCCAAGCCTGTATTTTGGTAAATATAAGATTTATCTACTACACTCAAGAATCTAGAGCATGGTCTCTACAAAAACTCTTTTGTCTCCCTCCACAGTGACTGCACTGAATAGAAGTGATTTCAGGCACAAGGCTTATGTGATCAGCAGCTCTGTATATTTGCATCATGCAATACAGTAGAACACACCAGATTTATCTACCTCAGTTTTACTTATCCTAGGGCATTTGTTCCAAACAAAACTTCATTATTCTCTTATTGTTTTTTTTGTTGACAACCAACCTTTATTGTTAGTACAAAAGATACACCGAAGAAATAAGAAACAAAACAACTTTGATTCTCTCTCCTCCTGAAAATTTTTAATTAAAAGATGACATATAAAATATGAATTCATATTCAATTTGCTTGCTCATCAAGTAAAAAGTAAGCAGAGATATCAGCATCTAAAAATATGAATAAAGATTGGCAAATAAGTAGCTAACAGCTACTTAATAAAGATGCTAGAAAGGAATGCATGTAATCTGATTTGTACTGCATAATTCTTCTTGTATTATTTATTTTACACTTTAAATGACATTATTTTATTTAATGCATTGTCTCAGTAACTCACTGATACAGAATCATCTAGTTTACACTCTGATTAAGCAGCTGCTCTCCAGTTCAATCAGCCCCCTTTCCAACAGCAAAATATTATTTGGCTGGTGAATACTTCTATACCCTGACAGGAACTCGAAACCCCATTTGGTCTCAGAAACCTTGTCCTGAATTGTATCATCATACTCCACAAAGCCTAGCTTCAACTGAATCAATGGGAATTGAATGGGCTATGGAACTGGGTCCTAGAGAGATCCATCCATCCTCAGGCTTTTGAGGAGCTGGAGGGAGGCTGTCCCTGGGAACACTTGCTGGACAGAAGATCCTACCAGTGCTATACAGTAAACCCTCATTCATAAGATGAATTTCTGGGTCTCTGTCATCATTATAGAGATGTTTTTGTGGCTGTAAAAGATAGCTTCATTATCTGGGAGGGAAACAAACTGTGAAAAAAATATGAGACATGAGCAAACACAGATGGGTTTACAGGAAGAGAGTGGGAGAGAGAAAGCACTTAGCTAAAACGCTTGTGGTCAGCTAAGAAATGTAAATGGTACTGTTTTGAGATAAAATATGATCATAAACTAAAATCACTTGGTGGTTTTATGCTTACAGCTACCAAATCAAAAAGAAATATAATTTACAGTGTGAAGAAAGATACGGATAAAAGCATAGAGATCAATATGGTATAAAGCAGATACTTCATTATTTTAGAGTCTAATTCAAGCATATGCTGAAACTCTGCACTTTTCATGTAAGTTACCAAGTGCCAAGCAGCTTGTAAGAAGCTCTCTCCCTCCCCCAGAATCGGATCCCAGTCTGCTACATCACCTAAGAAAACCATTACTAAGTAAATGCATAATTGGTACTAAGCCCATGCTTAAATACATATAAACACTCCCCTAGAAAATGTTGTATTTTCCCCCATGTATATGCATGTCTATGCAGATATCCATATATTCCCCTCAACAGGCAGGGAAATGACAGACATGAGATCTGCAACACCAAATGCATGTGGGTCTCCAAAACCAGCCCTCAGGAGCACAAGGCCAGGAAGCACCAAGGAGGGTCAAATCAGTCATCAGCTCCACTGGCTTCCACTGGAAGCAACCAGCTTGAAACTGGTGCCTGCACAGAGGCACCCAGTGCAATTTGAGATACCTTGTGATAGCTGAGGATAGCAGATGTGGCACAACAGCAACAGCTGGATGCCAAGAATGAGATGCTAGTACACCTAGAAGAGACATATTTGGGCAGCCAGAACTACCCTGGTAACAGGTCCTTTGAGAATCTTCACACACAGAACCTTTGGGGGTTTATTTTTAATCTCCTGGCAGCGACAAAAGATCCTCCATATTCATAATTTTCTAAAGTATGGCACTCTTACATCAAAAGTCAGTGCTGCAATCAACTAATCTCTCTATGCAGATGAAATACCCACTGAAACAGCAAAAGCACTGTTAAAAAATAGTGGATTTCTACCATGCTTTGGTGTATGTAAACCTGAAAATTTCTGTAATTAAAGTTAGACACTGTCCTTGGAAGAAGTTTCCATAAGATTCACATTAGGCAGCTATATTTATTACTAAATTTTTCCTGTTTTACCCAAGCTGAACACATTCAGCAGTTTGCATTACAGAGCATAACTTCTTAATTCTCAACTTAAATGTGATCAGTGCAGATACTGGTTTTGCACATGCCCAGCCTGTGCATGTCAATTTCCAGTGTCTATAGCATGATCAGATATCTGCCCATACAAAGGTACTTGTGATGGGGACCAGCTGGAAATAAGTCTGTGCACAGTTATAATGTGTATATGAACGTGTATACACGTTGAAAAACAGAGCACATTATTCCCTATTTTCAGATGGGAGATATCTTGGTCACACTGTATCATTATGGGAAACCTGATGGTCCTCTCCCTTCCAAAGCATATAGACACACCAAGAGCCAATGGAAAAAGAGAAGCCAGTGAAAGAGTTAATGTTAATTGGTGTTGCCTCTTCTGCTACTGGATAAATGCCGTTTTCTAAAAACAGTAAATAGCCTTCCCTATCCCAGACTGGTAAAGTAGAAGGATTTTAAACTAAAATGCACCCTCTGTGAACCACAGAAAAAAACTGTTTCCTCCAAACCCTAGAAATTCTGCTACTCATTGTATTTATACAAAACCAAAGCACAGCTATGAAAAAAAATTAAACCTAATCACCTAAATATCCTTTTAATGTGCTAGAATCTCATGCCTTTGGCCTCCTGCCTCTGTTTCATGCATAGTCTGCATTCCCACTGACTTGACAAAACTGGGAATTTGTGAAAAATCAGGGTCACTTAATTCACCAGTCTATGAGAATAAATCAAGCTAGTTTTCCTAATGTATGTACAGGCATCATGTGAGCACTCACTGGTAGCTGTGGTACCAGTATTGGATATGTATGTTTGTCACACTGTCATAAAAATTTATAAATACATAGCTACAAACTGCAGATGAAGTCTTGCAGTATGTACAGGCTACATCCACCTAAATTAAGGAGGTGTTTTAATTCTCAATACAGAAAGATGCACAGTGTCTTTTTGCACATGAACCTGTTAAGATTATGACTGTGGTGATTTTGCACACAGAGAATCAATGCTTCCTCAGGTTCAGCAATATATAGAAACCACTACAAAGGAGCCTCCTTGAGCACCAAGTCTCAGGTTATAGGAACAACATGAGAGAACAGACAACATGTTGCCTCATTTCCACCTCATTTCACACTCCTTAACATCTTTATTTCCAGCCCAGAAAGACAGGAGCAATGAAGCCTCCAGAACCTCAGTCAAGCCATTCCAGACTGACAGTGGGGAGGAATTTTATACAAGTTACAGACATATTCATTCAAAATTCTCCTGAAAGTGTAATAGTTGTGGCTGAGCACCTCCCGTACAGACATATCTGCTTTTACGTCTGTGCCAGTTTTTAATGAGTGATGCCCTCAACCAAATCTTGAACTCAGTTTTTTTTTCCTAAAGCATGAATAGAACACCTTTACCCATTAGCCTAGTTTCTGTTGCTTTCCTAATACTGAAAAGGCAAAGGAGTCACTTGCGGTATCTTTTCTTACTTCCCATAATCTGGTAGATCTCCTCTCCTTTTGAGCAGTTTCTTTACCCTCCAAGCTATTCTTTGCTAGAGCAATGTACTTTTCCTCTTATTAAGGACTCTTTCACCCCAAATAAATGTATTGCAGTATCAACCCACAGTGCATCAGTTCCAGCTCCTCATTACCAGGTCCATTTTTCTTTCTGCAGACGCATGCATAATTACATTATGTGAAATAGCTTACATAAATCAGCAGTCATTGTCATATGTTCTAAAGAATTCACCTGCAACTATCTACTGCAAAATTTAATCCCAATTTTAGCCATCGAGTTTAAACCATAAAGTCAAAAGTTGACTGAATACGGATTATCGAAGGTGCATTTTGGAAACAATAACTTGCAATTTATTTGCCTAGTCATACTTTCAAAACTATTGTGATCTCTTCTCCATAGGCCTTGAAATTTATTTTTGAAACAATACTTAAATTCTCTCCCCGTCTGGCAAGATTTCTTTGGTGCTTGGTTCAGAAGCTGAGATTGACCCTGACTTTTCATGTCTGGGTCTGTGCACTGGTGTTTTTCTGCTCTCCATCCTTGCTCACTGCTGCATGTCCCAGTCCAACAGGGCTGGTGAGTAACTATTAGAACACAGGGCAACACATGAAGGTTTCCTGATGCTTTCAATAAGCAGTGACTAACAGCTCCTTAAATCACCAAAACAGTAGCAAAAATAAATTATATTTAAGGTGACATTTTTACTACCTCCTTATTTGTATCTACAAAATATGTCCACATAACTGTATCAGCTAATTAGCTGTGCAGCTATTCAAATGCCTTTTCAAATGCATCTCTACACAGTCAAATGTAGATTTTTCATACCTGAAAGACTGTAAACAAATCAGGAGCCAAATGAAGATTTGGCTATTTAATCTAGAAGATACTGCATATTAAGAAACACATTCTAAGTTGCAACAGTGTAAATTATTGCTATCCCTTTATAATTTTCAGTTTCTTCATGAAAAGAATCACATTTGATCCACTGAAAATAAATCTGAGATCAGAGGTTATTATAAAATGCAGAATGTGCTTCCACAAACAGAACAAACAAACTTGTGTAATTGGTATATTCACAATCTATTTCAGAGTCACTCTGTTTTGCTGACATATATCTATTCTTCTTAAAACCTTTTCTGATGAGTTGTTTTATGTTCCAATAAAGGCTATCTCAAATATCTCATTTCTTTCTTTTTTATTCTGAATATTTCAATTCTTGAAGCTTCCAATGACTACCTACAATAGTTACATTTAACCTTCCATATGCCCCTCTTACAATTGTTTACCATCTAGGACACAGACTGGTATCAAACTTCCTTTCTTTTGATTAGGTTTCTTTCTTATTGCTAGGTAGCATGAGTACTCCTTAGGCTTTCAGTTTACTAAATTAACTGTCAGCACTTTTTATGGTCCCTCCACTTCTTTTCCCTCCACAGATTTATCTCATTTCATTATTCTTGGCAGTTCTAAAACCTTTCAAAATTTTGTCTGCTGAAATTCAATATTAATGCAAGAGGACATAAGGTTCACCCTGACAAGATAACGACAGATTTTGAGCACACCTCTCTCATCAGCCTTGCCCAGTCTTACTTCATCTGTCATTCATTGCCTAGAAGTAGAACTTGAGTACACTACACAAACCCTAAAGCCAGAAGTGCATTCTTTCCCTAGAAAAATTTATACTTCTTTCCATTTCCTGAATAGTTCTTCTCCTCATCACTTTTTCAACTGCTCTTAGTGAAATTACATTACCTGACTGCTTTGCCTAAGGCAAATGGATACAGATTTTTTCAGCATCTCCATGCTTTCTTTTTTTCCTTCTCGAGGGCGAGGCAAGCAAGTTTTATACTAGACTAGCAACATGCTGCAAAAAAGTCAAAATTCAAAGAAATAATCTGCATGCCTCCTGCTCTAGTTTTTGCTTTGAAAATTAGTACTTTTTATGCTGCCTTGAAACATGAAAAATCTGTGTGTGGCCACAAAAGTGCACAGGAAAACAAAATCTGTCAATTACACAGAGCTATTTTTCTCCTATCTGGCCTTCTGGGTCTATTCCAACTATATTACTAGTTAAGTCAGTGACTTACTATCAGTTGCTTGCCAGCTACTGGCAGTACTCCATGACTTCTTCTAGGTGACTCACAGAGCACAAGATCGACCTCAAGGTAGCTTCAAATGACAACAGAATGTGCAACTTGCCAGTACAAACACAATTTCTCTTTCTCCTAAGCCCCAGCCTCACCCCACCTGTGCCTCCCGTTCCATAACATTCAGAGCAGGAGGAAGGAGGTTATTTGAAGCATCAGCTGGCAGGTGTTTTCCAAGACGTGTCTGTGATTAAGCAAAGATTTTCCTTTGACTTTTTCCAGCTAAAGAGCAGATGAAAGTAAATGGACATTTTTTTTCCCTCCATGATTCTATCTTTTGTGTTTACTTACGTCTGAAATGCTTTCTGAAAGTTTTCTCAGGGTTTGGCCTAAAATCTTGATATGCTGCCTCCTAAAATTCTCCTCAAACATATATTATTTGCCTTGAAGTTGATAGTGTCTTTCCACTTCAGAAAAAATCTTCAGTTAGACGCACCATGAGATTATTTCCAGACCAAAACCATTCAGTTATCAAGGAAAGAATTAGGTCTTCTACAAAATCCAGTCAGGCAACCCAGAAAGGAAGCTGATCTGCTAAATAAGGAACTGCAGTTTTCCATAGCACCTTTTCAGAGCTGAACTGCCATATGCTGCTGCCTATCCCTCCTTTACTGCATCTTTCGTGGAGGAAACCAGCTCTGTGTGCTGCAGTCCACTGGCACAGCCTTCCCCAAAAATGGTGGCCACTTTACTTAGTTGCAGATTAATGTCTTCTCACCCCACCCCAAGGCATTGAAATATGGTTTTGGTGCCTTAGGCACCCTTCAGTGGAGCAGGTACTTCTTTTCCACACACATTGCAGCAGGTGATGTGATACGGACACACCATCCTTTGAGAATCCATGGCAGGGTGAGTCACAGACACGGAGTGACTGGTGGAGGAAGGTGACAGACTTTCACTCCTCATGTGACACTTTTTGTTTCTGGTTTCATGTGAGGAGCACACAGTGTTGAGGAGGTGGATGGAAGTCATAGCATTGTTCTGATTCCTCTACACTGCATCAAGGGAGCAGGAGGATAGGCAATGGGAGAAGACCTCTGCTAGGCTCAGCCTAAATCTATCCCTATATGAAAAGGAACAAAAGCTTCAGTAGGTGTCACTGGGGCTGCGCAGTACCTTCTGTACAAAGAGAGACCCCTTGAAGAGTTCTGTGACACCAGTGCACATCAGAAGTCAGAACTGCCTAGTGCAATAATGGAGCTGTTACAGTCACGCGGGCACACAACCATTTCCAGCCCTTCCTGGGCTCAGAAAGGTTTGAAATGAAGCTCCAGGCAAGACCTCCCTCTTGCAGTCTCACCTAAACCTTCTCTCCAGCCATAACCTGCATGCCAACTCACAGCAGGCATTCCTAACCTCCTGGCTGCCTGCCTTGTCCTCCTCTCCAAAGGGACTCTGGCATCATTTTCCACATGTTTTGCTTCTGCAAAGTTACCAAGGCTTTGCCTCTCACATTCATGCCTGCCACTCCACTCAAGAAAATAAAAACTGAAGTATGGAATGTGGGTGGGAAATAAAACCTGATAAATGAGACTGCTTTTACATAACTACAAAGCCCTAATCATAACTTTACTAATATTCTTATTCCTGTGCTGTTGAGATCCCAATGGTATAGCAAAAATGTAACACTAGCAAATAACCAACACCATGTGATAAAATCTATCACTGGATCCCTGGAACCACATGTTGTTTTCTGGCACTCCAACATTTACCAGTTGGCTTGGATGAAATTATGGAGGCAGAGGGACACTTTTCCTTATCACACTCATTCATTATCTTCCATCCCCACTATCACTGTACAAGACACAAGCTCCATGCCACCACCAATGTAGGGTGCAATGTCACATTCCCTCTTTCCTTTGCCTTTCATCCAACCCCTACATGGTGCTGAGGAGTTAATTCAGACACCTGAAGTCAGGCATTGTCGATCCTAGCTGGTAAGGACCCACACCTTTATTCAGAGCCAGTCCCATGAATATGCAGCCAATGACTCTGAAACCCCTTTAGGTAATACCTGCTATCTCTGTGAATGGGTAGGTGAATGCACAAAATGAATGGAGAAAAACTCTTACTTATTACAACAGAGGACAGAAAATAATCGAAACTGTACAGATAAACAGTCTGAACATTGTTCTTCTACTTTGACCTAGCACTATTTTAAGTCAAAACACCAGTCTGTAGTAATTTTACACTAGCTTATTTTAGGTGAAAGTGGATCATTGTATTATGACTACCTGAATAAATTTAATGGTCAAGTGAAATTTCAGCAATGGATGGCTCAAAGTTGGACCATGCCTATTAGCTTTCATAGGTGGAAATAGGATGATAAAATCAGCAGTTAATAGGACACTGCATTGGAAGGTTCAAAGAACCTCATATTGCACATCCATGACGTATCCTGCTCTTGGGAGCAGTTTGCCCCTAAACGCCAATACTGCATTTTCATTTACATTCTGAAAACAAAGGGTCTGGTTTATTTTATGCCTTTCATATTCTATTGCATTTAACTTTAGCTGTGTCTCTTGATTTAAGAGTTTCCCCAGAAATCTCCAGTGAGGCATAGAATAACTTAAAAATTGCAGAGTAGGATCTTTTGGTGGTAAAATTACTTTTTCTCTTTAATAAGGGTCCACTTCTGAGAAAGCCAAGAGTGGTATAAAGGATGGCAAGGAGGCAAAAAGGTGGGGAGGGAATCATGTCACTGAATGTTGATAGTCTGACTGTGCTTGAAAAATCTTCTTGAGCAAGAAGGAAGCAAGAAGAGCCCAGAGAAATGCTGACTCCAGAGGATCCAGAAAAGAATCAGGTGGCTGCCACTACACATGACAAATCCTCATCTGACTTTGGTTCTTCACACTGACACGTGCATAGAGCAATGTGCCCCCCTTATAACACTTTTGTATAAGAAGCACAATTAATCCAGTTTATTAAAAAGTATCAAAGTATGAGTTTTGTATCATGCACCAGTCTTCTCTCACTTAAGCTTAATGTGGATCCCTTCATTTGAGAAATAAATAAATTCTAGATAATCTTAAAAAAAAAAAAAAAGAAAAAATTTTCCAGTATTTAGAGTTGTTGTAGGTTGTTGAACATGTTTGATATGAAACAAAAAAGCATGCATATCCACATGTGCAGCATTTGAACAGGTATTATTTGTCACAGTCTCCCACAGATGCTATCAGAGCTTACAGAGAAAGGTTATTAAAAATGATTCACCACACTTATTAACATGACAAAGCACAAGAACCTTGAACTAGTCATTAGAATGAGATTTGATACATAAAAGAGAATGTATGAGATTTGATAAATAAAAGGCTTTTCAGTGTTCTATAAAGACCCCTCTTGAAATCCCTTACTTTTTGTGAGCCCATCAGCTTCAGGACACAGACATATTCAGTAGTTTGTTTGTGTGAATTACTCATGAAGTGTCCCTTCCAGCTCATACTGCTCTATTATCCAATGCCAATGGGATAGTGCAGAGAAGAGGCCAATCTTTGATTGCAATTGCTCAGTTAGAATTTTCACCTACAGAAAACACAGTATTGCTGTGCCAAGTCCAAGTTAGTGCATGTTTTGATGGTATTTATGGTGATTCCCTTCCTGCAGGAGAAGAGCAGAGTTTGCCTAATTGACTTGCAGATGGAAAGTGCATCCCAGATCATGCGTGTCTACAAACAGACTGAGCTGGGCAGCCCTGAGGCTGCTCTCACTTGACCCAAGTGGGGAAACATCATCTTGAAACTCAGAGTGGAGGAAGAAAGCCAAGTGAGGATCACCTATTTTAACTGAAAAGTAATTAACAAGAGCACCAGCAGATTGCAGTGGAAATCAAGAAGCCATAGAACAAATTGTTTACATGGACTCAATGATCCTTGTAGATTCCTTTCAACTTGAGATATTTTAAGATTCTATGATTCTAAAGCTGAAGTCTGTCAGGATTAGACATTGAATGTAAGCTCTTTTTACAATTTTTTTTTAAGCTAGAAAATAAATAAAATCAGAAGTTTTACTCTTGCTTAGTCCAAGGGTGATATATTATTCATTCATAATTCTGAGGGTTTTAACTCTTTGTACAAGTACAAAGAAATACAAGTACAAACACCTAGGACTGAGCCATACTCTCATTTACCCAATGGTGGGTCTGGACAGGCTCCTTTGATTTACCTAAGCATGCCAAGAAGAACATTTCCCCACCATGCAGCCAGGAATTGCTTCCAATTAAGAGCCCCAAACAGCAGTCTACAGAACAAATTCCATTCCCTCTGCTGCCAGAGGAAGCCTTCATGGTGTGAAGCCTCATACAACCACCAGGAGAGGCTGAGCTCAAAAATCAGGCTTTTAGGGAAACACTAAATGCAGTACTGAATTGAGAAATATTTTAGTGACATTTACGTTGAAGAATATACACATGAAAGAGGATATTCACAATCTACAATCACAAAATGCTGGGACTCTCTAAAGCCTGGAGAGTATGCTGCTTCTGGTGGATAAAGAAAAGGCTTTGTATGCTGCGCATTTTCCTGCCTTGCAAGATTCATTCTTTTGTTTCTAAATCAGCAGATAGAAATGGAGCCCTATATCTCCTTCTAGACTACTTAAACTTGTCATGAAAAGATTTTGCAAAATTACCCTTTTTTTCTCTCTCTTTCATATGTAACCCTGATCAGCTTCCTTAATCCATATGTATTTGCAAAGGTTTTTGCAGGCTTTTAAGTCATACTCAGAAAAGTCCTTCCTGAAATATAATTGAAAACTACTCCCCAAAATCTGAATAAATGACCTTGAAAAATACAATAGACAAGAACATGGCAATAAAATTGTTCTAGGTACAGAACCTAAAACAAATCAACCTTATCTGAACCAGAAATGGTGTGACTAGAGCTGTTCCTGCCTTCTTGTAGGCTGAATAGAGGAGACTTTCTTAAGGAATTAATATGACTTTCCCTTAAACAATGAACACAAGTTCAACTGAATGCAAGCCGGAAAAAACCCTAAAACTCAGCGGGGAACTTAGAGTGAATATATTAATTTGAGTACTGCCACAGAAACTGTGCCTGATTAAATGTAACAGGGTCACGATTTTAGTGTGTGCTCCTGTACAGTGAAAGCCACCATATAAAAGATACCATTCAAAGTTAGCATTCTCAGGCACATCAGTAGAAACCACAGACAAACCTCTTGTGGCTTCACTGATTGCTTAAGCCTGGCAGGTAAGGCTGGGCATTGTTCCGAGCATGGAGGTAAGTTCAGAAATATGTCAACGTGCACTGCTGCAATCAACATGCATTAGTGCACAACAGTGTGCATTACTGTAACCAAATTTAACAGCCCAACTGAACAACAAGATCTTGCAGTCTGAAAAGATGGCAAAATATCTAATAATGGTACCTGAGTAGTACTAGACTGCCCATAGAGACACGTAGCAGGTCTCTGCCATCAAAGTAATTGCAAAGCTGCAATTTCACTGCAATTATCAGTCTTGATTGTCTACCATAATCTTCATTAACTAGAAGCACATTACAGTGATCTCCAAAAGCAATAATTTCTCATGTCAGAATAAGAAACTAAAGTTTATGAGATGTGCTCCATGTCCTGGGAAATATCTGCTTTTTCAAGTATTTCTTCCTTAACTTTGGAACATTATCAAAGGCAGTTTGTGAGGGAAGAGAATTAATTTATGAGAACCAAGTAGAAGTTTCATCCTGACAGGTCAGAATAAAGTAGAATTCTAACCCATACAGACTTTAGCCTTGGGATAATGTTTGAAAAGCTCTAAAGAGGCTTGAGTTTCACTCAAAGTTTTGTTGAATTATTTTATATTGTGATTGCAGAGTCTCCATAGAGGCTCCTGCTTCCTGGCTTCACCAAATGAAAAAAATTGCACTGATAATCTGAAGGAAAACAACTATTTTTACTCATGTCCATTACAATCTGTTCAGCATGGAGTACCTAGGATTCTCACACTTCACTCTGAGAAGTTCAAAAACCCATCATCTTCCCTCAAGCTCAGTCTATCCTTCATCCTATTATTTAGAACACTGAATGATTCACAGTGTTGAAAATGCACTTTCTCTAGCAATTGTTTCCACCTCATTTCCAGAACAGCATGTTCTTACTCAGAAACATATTACCCATCCCGCCAAAAAAACCCGAAGTCCAAAACCAAACAAAACCCTAGAGATTTTTTTCTATACACTACAAAAATCTGTCCATCATTATGATAACCACCTTCAAATAGTGGGACAGGCTCCTTGCTGACACTTCCTTACACCATTCGTGCAAACACCACAACCTAGACCAATTAATAGGAATTGGTTCCTTCATTAATCTACAGCACTTGTCTGGTTAATCCAGCACATTCCTATTGTTGTTGACTCTGAATGTGGTGTTCTTATATTACTGCTCATGCGGTTCAGTGTTGCTTCAGCTGTAAACAAATACAGAGTTTAGCTGTGAATGAACTCCTTCCAGCGCAGGCCAGTAACAGCCCAGTAATGCCAAAGCCACCTGAACCAGGAATGGCACACAGCACAGAAACCAGGGCTCACAACCTGCGTACTGCCACAGCAAGGGAGGGAGGAGGGACCAAGGGGGAAGAGAAGGCAAAAGGGAGGGACTAAGGGGGAAGAGAAGGCAAGACAGAGAGATTCTGAAAGCATGCAAATGTTTGCACCCTCAAAGTCAACACTGTAAGCAGATCTGCACTAAGAGATACCTGGTTTCAGACAAATGGGTATCCAAGCAGTATTTTCC
Organism: Bombycilla garrulus; assembly: GCA_013400315.1. Classification (NCBI taxonomy): domain Eukaryota; kingdom Metazoa; phylum Chordata; class Aves; order Passeriformes; family Bombycillidae; genus Bombycilla; species Bombycilla garrulus. Next base: position 28,486 of record VXBU01002054.1, read on the forward strand.
TTGATTCAAAGCCGGTTTGATGTGACAAACACTTAAAAGCAGTAGTGTAAGTACAGTTCTAACTTGAGAAATTAAAAAGTGAATGGAGATGAGCTTTCATTTCAGGATTGAATCCTGTTCTGTCCCTGGACAGAAAAAATCACAAAGTCTCAGAAACGTGCTAGACTTGAAAAAGTTAGATTTAGTTTCCAGGGGTACAGGGCTAGGCACAAAAAAAATATTCTCACAGCTGTACCAAATAAGTCTAGTTTCTCCTTAAACATTTTAAAATCACAGATGTCTTGTAACTCAGACAGTGGGCCAACTGTACACAAGATGATGGTGTGAGGAATCTGGTTCACAGCCAACACACAGCTGCTTCACAGTACATTTAGGAAACAGTCCATCCCAAGAATGTGTCTGACTAGAAACATTAAAAGAAACCCTCAACAAACATTGCAGGATGGCAAGAGATATATAATAAACAAATAAACATGTTTATAAATCCTCTTCAAAGTTCCCAGAGGACCATGCTCAAATCCCAGGTGTACCAAACAAAGCCAGCTTAGTAGTGGGCTTGGTAGTGTCAGCAGTCAGACTTCATGATCTTAAAGGTCTTTTGCAACCTAAATGATTCTATGATCCTGCTGTCTATCAGCACCTTTTTCCCCTAAGGAACAATGGGGTTCAGGCAGAGAAGGATATCACCAACATGGCCCCAGCTGCTCCCAGTCAGGAAGGGTGAGCAGTGGGCATTCCTGGCACTACTCTGCACACAGACAAAGATGGATCTTACCCATTACTCCCTGCCCAGTTGGTATCAGTCTATTTGTTTTGTTCACAGAACCATTTATACGTGGCTGAGACAAACAGCTCTAACTCAATTGCCAAAAATCTCCCACAACATTAATATTTACAAAGTGCTTCTTGTGGGTACCATCTCAGTCTAAATATTATTTGTATCTTCAAGAAACACAAAGCTCTGAATAAGATGAGAGTAATCTCCATAAACACCAACATGTATAATTCTTCTTCTTGAAACAACACTGAAAGGATACATTTTTAAGGCTTTATTTTTGTTTCATCTCAGTTGCTTTAATATTCCTTGAATCTTGAGTACATTTTTTCTTTTAAATGCTCATATCCTTTCCCATTTGTCAAACACTGATTTACCTCCTGCAACTTGTGCAGAACTCCAATTTAACAAACTTTAGTTGATTCTCTTGTTTTCAACAAGCATCACAAAATTCTGCTGAGAACTCAGACACTGGTTAACCAAGCACAGAGCATGGAGAACCATTGTTTTGGCAGATATCTTACAAACATAGTGGTTTTACATTTATTTGGACCAATAGCTGGCATTACAGTTTACAGTCTTAATTATCCTGATATTTAAAGTAGTTGTTTAGAACCCTGAAAGAGAAGAAGAAAGAAATCATTTGGGACCTTTTCTGCTCAGGAATAGGAATAGACTAGAGTGGCTTCATTCAATTACAGTAATTGAAATTCCTCCTTTAGCTTTTCATCACTTGGAAAAAAATACCACAAACCCCTAACTTGCTTTAAACATTTATATTTTATCAACAAATGGTTGTGAAATAGCAATTTTGTTGCTAGAACCTGAACAATTTACAGAGATGCGGGTTCATACTAAGCTGGGAGACTGCATACTTCTTATCTTAACTCCAGGGTGAAAAAACAAAGAGGTTTTAAATATTTAATAAGAAGAAAAATGCTCCAGAAATTGCTGTTCATGTGCCTAAGGTTAGTGAAAGCAATGGAAGTTTGTAGATGTAGAGCACTCATCCTAAAGCACATCAGCATTCAGTAAACCATCACAGATGATTTTTGAGTTGGCAAGGGTGGAAGGACAATATTAAGAAAGCAGAGTGACTCTAGCCCATATCTCATCTTAAATAACATAGGGAGTGTCCATCCTCTCTGTTGGCAAGTCAGGGAAAAGTCACTGGTCTCTCATCAGGCACTATGACCAGCACCAGAACCTTCACAAACATGTTTTTTCACTCAGCTCACTGTTTAACCATGGCGCACAGAATCTTAATTTGCATTTGCATCTTAGTCCAGTGAAGAACAAATCTAAGTGAGGAGCAAGGAAAAAGTCTCCCACAGGCAAAACACTACACAAGAGGAACAGGAGCAACAGACCCTGACTTTCCACAGGGCTAAACTGCCTCTTGAAATGGAGCATGTATGCGGTGCAGAGACAGCATACACCAGTGAAGCAGTACCAAGTAACTTAAAGTTGTCAGGTTTAATTAATTGGTTCTTAAAACTGCCTAATGCAAACAAAGCAATAAAGTCCCTTTACTCATTATGACAACTCTTATAATCTGATAAAGACGTTCATCTGAGTAGGGAAACACCAAGTTGGGTAACTCAAAACTAATGTCTTAACTAAGCAAATAAGTTGTTCCATGCAATTCAAGGCACACTGAGTATTTAAAGAAGCACTGCACCAGAGCGGATAGGTTTCTTCATTTTTTTAGTAGAGCTGCAAAACTTTTGAAAAGAAATAATCACAATCCTTATTACCTACATGCATTTGAAAGTTTTTGAACCCTCCAATGAAACCCATCTTTATCAGAGGTTTAACACTCTGATCCTTAATTGCCCATGTCATTTTAAAATAAGAGAAAGGCTCCTTAATCACTCAGACATATAAAAAATGAGGAGTTTCTACTATCTCCAGTTTACTGTTTCTTCTCTTAATACCATTTACATTGAACATTTATTTTTATCATTCATTTGGTCTTAAAATGTTGCCTCTTTTTCTTTCTTGCAAACAATCTGAGGACACAGGGATCAAATCCATCCCAGTCTTTCCCCCAGCTGCTCAAAACAAGCAATCAAATAGCTGTGTGCATGCAAGTTCACAAGCTAAAAGCTATGCCGAGCATTCAGAAGGCAATATCTGGAATAATTCCCCACCTGGGTACTCACCCAGCACCAAGAGTATCAGTACACAATATTAGCACAGGTACAGCTACAGCATGGTCAGTTCCCACCAGCTTTTCTGGCTCCAGCTTCTCCACTTAGACTGCTCTAGTGCTGGAGAAGTTCAAGGGTGTTGGAACCCAGGGGGTTCCTATGATGCCTTTGGCTGACCCAAAACCTGGTCAGGAGGCTTTTCAGCCTTGCCAGAGGTGTCAGGGACCCTGGAATGATACTAAAAATGCCTGTAGCTCTGATTCTAATCCATGGAACAGGTTGTCAACTTTGTATGAAGAATTTCAAATCACAAAAACTTAGACAGAAAAATAGTAGTAGTTATAAGTAAAAAGAAAAGAATTTAAGTGTATGTACAGGGGGGTTTAAAGCACTGTACAGGGGGGTTGGAGATCTGTACAGGGGGGTCTGAGGCACAAGATGGAGAATCTTTACATGTGGCATGTTATCTTTTGTTCTTCTTCATAACCTCCATCTTCTTGGTGATGTTGGCACTTTTGGATTGGTTTGACATAGATCTGGACATGGTGATGTGAGTGGCATGGATTGGAAATTAATGGTAAACATTATATACGTTGTTTTTAGTATAAAAGATTATGAGCTCAGCCGGGGCGGGCACAGTGTGTCTCTGGACGCGTTCTGTATCAACCCTGGCAGGGCAGAGAAATCTACTTTTGATAAGGAACTAATAAACTACCTTGAGAACACGAACAAACGACTCCAGACTACTCCTTTAGCAGCATGGGCCGGAAACCTGGACTTTTCTGTACATTGTGGGGTGTCCCAGGGCAAAGGAGATCACCACAAAGGGTTTCCACAGTGTCTAAAAAACCATCCAACACTGGCTTCATTACTGATCCTGTCTGACTGCAGACAGTGCTGGGGTCACAATCTGATTACCTGGGGGTAATTTCTTACAGGGTCCTGACATTACAGTCAGGCATTTAAAAGGATTTCTCCCAGAATCAAACACAATGACAAAGAAAAGGGAACTATGAGAAGCATCCAAAGATCACCATGGTCCTGGCTAAGTTCAGCAAAGAAATGCAATTCTAATGACACTCTTCTCTCATCTGTTTTACCAGCACGGAGCTACTAAGGGGAAATTAAAGAAATAAACTCACAGGTTTTAGGTCTTCAAAACCAAAGCCATGTAAACAAAGCTAGGCTATACTGGGGACCCCGACAGTAGATCCAGGCATCATGAGAGCTAGTCATACAAAGGGCTGTGTCACATTTAAAAACTGAGGTGAAAGTTTTCTTTCTGTGCTGTTTTATAGCTGCTCCATAGTTAAGCCCGAAGTGATGGCAAACATTTATTGAGAGTTATTGCAGTGCTCCCGCGATGTATTATTAGGCACAACCCCAGAGGCACAAGGCCAAGTGCTGTTAATCTCTTGGCGAGTGCTGTAGTGTCTCAGATACGCACTGTCTCAAAATATCCGGTGACATCCTAATGCTTTTTAAAAGGCAGGAGTCTTGAGTTTTCACAGAAACTGATACACTGATTAACCCACCAAAATGAAAGCAAAGGAAAAAGCCCTGCAAGAGTTCCCCCAGTTTCTAACCCCTGTTTCCCCACAAAAGGAGTGATGTACCAAAAAAAAAAAAAATACTATCCTCCTCTGCCTTACCTCATGCTTTACTTCAGCAGTGTCAAATCAGATCTTTCTTGCTTGGATTAAAGCCTTTCCAAAACAAGTAAAAACATCTATCAGCTTTTACCCCAGGGAAATGAATTGCTGAATATTCAATCACAGGTTTCCTTCCAAATGCTCTGCTTGTTTGTTTTAGAGAAGCCTTAAGAAGGGCAAATAAAAGGTTTGAAATCCTCTGAGCAAAGCTGACTTATTCCTCTGAAGGTCACCCTCAAGTCATTTCAGAACCGCGGAAATAGCTAGTGGAGGGATAAGCAGGCTCAAAAGACAGCTTTTCTTCTCAAGTAACTTCGGTGGTTCAGGCTGAACTAAAAAAATGCCCTCAGGTGGAGGTTTGGCACTTTTTATGGACCTATCCAATTTTACCCTGGGGAGAAAGATGCAGTAAGAAGTTCTCGCAAGTTTCTGCTGCACAAATGCTTCAAAGAGAGAAGAGATTGCCTTTTCAGAAAGACTCCACTAGAAGTGATCAGGCTCGTCAAGGGTCTTACAGTCAGGTACTTTCTTCTTTGGGACAAACCTTAACCACTGTTTTCAGGGTCAGTTTCAAACTATAGAGTGTAGATCTGAATCAAGGCAGCCCCTTCACATTCCCTCCGAATTAATGGTCTGATCATACAAATAATATGCACTCAAACTGACAGTAATGCATTTAGCAAACATTAACTATGACTGTCATGCCTAGTCAGAGCAAAATTTGCCTAGGATCCAAACTGAAACTAATAATCAGGTTAGCTAAACATATTATTTAGGTGATGCTGCAGCCTGTCTAAAGACTTAATTTTGTGTAAACCTCGAGGAAGACCCGGAAAACCAGCGGAAGCTCTGCCTAAGCAATAACTACAGGATCTGGGCCCCCCGTGCAGCTCCATGCACGGGCACACCACCGTCATTCCAGCGACAGCTCCGCACACCCCGCTTCTGTAACGAAAGCGAAGCGCCACACAAAATCCCTGAGCAAGCAAGGGAGCAGAGCAGCACACCGGGGCAGTGTGGGCGGGGCAGCGGCCGCTTCCCGGCACAGCCCCAGTACCTCCTGCGGCGGTGGGTGCCGGGCGGCGCCGGCCGCGCTCGCTCGGCAGGGCAGGGCAGGGCCCCAGGCCGGGGCAGGCGGCAGGGAGCGGGCAGCGCCGGCAGCGCTTCTCCCCGGCTCCGGCAGCTCCCGTCGCTCTGCGCACGGCCCGGGCAGGGACGGGATCCGGCAACTTCGCGCACGGTGCCGCCGGCCAGC
>VXBU01002059.1:13760-31282 GCA_013400315.1 Bombycilla garrulus
TGTGCTGGGCTTCCCAGGCTGGAATTGTGCCACAGGATTGTTCTGACTTTTTTTCTTTGCCTGGTTTAAGAGTATGTGGAAAGCTTCTCTATGCTATTAGAAAACATGGTCTTCTGTGGTTGAACATGTCTTCATGGTTTCTTTAATCTCAAAAATGCTTTAAATGAATGGGTGTAAACTTTTTTAAATAGTCTGAATATGAAGAGCCAAAATCATTATTTTCCTAGAGCTTGAAGTGCCAGCAATAGTCAGCTGAGACTTTACACTTGTGTTCTAAGATGAAGAAAGATGAAAGATAATTGAAAATTAATAGTGTTTAAATGCAGGAGGAGGGTGTCTGAAAGCAATGGACAGGCCAATTACTATTAGCAAGAAGAAAGATTACACTTTCACAGTTGCTTACGGAGACTCAAGGAGTTTTTTCCTTCCTCAGCCTCATCTTTGCAGTGCCATTTGGCAGCGTTAAGACTCTGTAACTGCTGGGTGGAAGCTGTCTACAGTATCATCTAATGTGTCAGACCCCAGGGTTTTTGGGGCAGTGTCAACACAGACTCTTATTTTATTTGTACAGGGCAAATGACTGAGGTTTCCCTGCCAAAGCTTTGTAAAGAGGATATTGCTATGTAGCTCTGACTCCCACCCATAGGTGTTTGGGGGTTTCTTCTTGGATGAAGTCTCTCTTCCAGAGCAGTATTTGGGATAGGAAGAGGATGCTGAGCCAAGAGTAGACAATCAGCTGCAGCTGAGCCAGGGGCAAGAGGAATCTTAACTCTTTCCCTAATTGCAGCCTCAAGCGATGATCAATAGGGAGAGTAACTCAGATAGAAAATAAGGGGATGTTTTACATTTCTCAATGAAACAGCAAAATCCTTTGCTGGCATGAGAGCAAATTCCTAAAATTTGAGCGCAGCCAGAGTGATGCTGCTGTCTGGGCTGTGTGTGCTGTTGTGACTGTCTCCGTTGTGGGGAGAGACTCTCCCCTCCTCCTCCTCCTCCTGGCTCTTGGGGGTGCTGGGGGTGCATGGGTGCGTTGGCTGACTCGTTCTTCCCACTGTACTGGAGGAGGGGAGGGGTTGCTGAGGTGAATACTGTGGAGGGGCCACTGGGAGTATGACAGAGGGCAAGGAGATGAGGGGAATAAATGCTCTCAGAGCCATGCTAGTCTCTCATCATGGTTTTTGCTTGTCTCCCCGACTCCTGCAGACGGTGTACAACCTGGCTGATGTGGCCTGCAAGTGCCACGGCGTCTCTGGCTCCTGCAGCCTGAAGACCTGCTGGCTGCAGCTCGCCGATTTCCGCAAGGTGGGCGATGCCCTGAAGGAGAAATACGACAGCGCCGCCGCCATGAAGCTCAACAGCCGGGGCAAGCTGGTGCAGGTGAACAGCCGCTTCAACGCCCCCACCATCCACGACCTGGTGTACATCGACCCCAGCCCCGACTACTGCGTGCGCAACGAGAGCACGGGCTCGCTGGGCACTCAGGGCCGCCTGTGCAACAAGACCTCGGAGGGCATGGACGGCTGTGAACTCATGTGCTGCGGCCGGGGCTACGACCAGTTCAAGACGGTGCAGCGAGAGCGCTGCCACTGCAAGTTCCACTGGTGCTGCTACGTGAAATGCAAGTTGTGCACAGAGATCGTGGACCAGTTTGTGTGCAAATAGGGCATGGACGAGGTGGGAGGAACTGCAGCCGCCTGCCAGCAAGGGGTGCAGACCCCTCTCCCTTTCCGCAGGACTATCTCCACTTTATTTATAGAGTCCAACGAGTTTTCGTCTTCTTTTAAGGAAAAAAAAAAGAAAATTCAAAAAAAAAAAAGGGCGGGGAAGGAAAAAAAAAAAAGAAAGAAAAAAGAAAAATATAAGGTTGCAAAGAGAAGTGCCTGGAAACCCTCTCTGCGTCCATCCCAGAACTGTGTGAGGCTTATATTTTTGGCAACAATGGGGGAGAATCTGAGAATATTTATTTTACAAAGTTAAAAAAAAAATTGATTTTTCTTACAAGCAATAGAGTAGTTTGAGGGGAAAATCCGACATATCCTAATTTAGATCCATGGAACGTAATACACGTGCAGTAGGCAGAGCAACCATGTAATGTGCTTGGAATGTTAGAACAGTCCTTATGGATGTGAGGAGCACACAGACCTGTCCATGACTTTTAGGTTCACACACCAGAAGTTCCTAGAGTAGGATGTATAAAGCTGTTCAGTGCATGTAGGGCTCTGTAAATAAGGGGTATGTTCATCACAAGGTGCGGTGCCGGTTGCCCGCAAAGAGGAGGGCAAAGAGCAAAGGGTCAGAAAGGCTTCAACTGTGCTATCCCTGAGTCACCGGGGCTGGTTCCAGAACTGAGCAAGACAGGAAAAAAAACCCAGAAAAAAATTCTGCCCTGGTGAATAATAAAGATGTTGTTCAAGGCAGAGCTTGGCCTTATCAGCTAATTGTGACGTTTGAGTGTCTCTCTGCGGGAGCAGCGCTGCCCTGCTCGGGGTGAGGTGCAGTGCAGGGCAGGCTGCCCACAGCTCTGGAGCTGGGCAATGCCTACAAACAGCTCCGGTTTCCCAGCCTGAAAAGCCCATGGAAAGGAGAGTTCCCCAAATCTGAAAATGCCTTAAAATGGTGTAATAGCTGGCCGTCTTTCAAAACACAGCTTGACAAATAAGTCCTCTAATTTTATGTGAGAAAAGAAATCACTAGATATCCGCTCTTGGAATGATTGATTTTTATTTTTTTCGCAGATTTTGGGAATGCTTTCACTCAATGAGACAATAGTTTCATATTTTAATAACATTAACTGACTATTATAGTTCAATGAAACGTTGCAGCAATACCAAATTTATCATCCTATGTCTTAATACACATGGCTTTAGATAATATATTGCAGATATACATACAACTGTTCAGACTATACTCGAGCAGTTACATATATATGGGAGAATTGTGGTCTCTGGTGTCTGATACTTCAAAGCTTTTTGTGCATATATATTTTGATGATTTAGAAAATAATAAAACATCTAAATTAAAGGGGCAGTTCATCCCTTATTTTCTTTTTCAGATCTCTTCAGGTGTTGAGATTGATTTTAAGCTTTTGGTGGATTTTTATTTTTAATTATTATTTTTTTAACAACTTTTACCATTCCGAAGTTTTAAGGATAATCACAAAGAAGTAAGCCTCTTCCCAATTTCAGGACTTCCTTGGGTGATTGATAGAGGCAGCACCCTGCACTTGAATCGATACCAGTCTGGAGATTGCTTCTGTTCCACTCTCACATTAAGGGCATTATGGATTATTGCTGAAAGGAGACACCTTCCCACTCCAAAATGTGCTGCATTCGGCCCTTGCTTTCCAGTTTTTGAACAGAGAATTGTTATTTGTCAAACAATATGTGTTCCCCCCCGTGCTGTGTAGTTAACACAGGATTTCATCTTTGGTTCAGATGCCACTTTCTAACTCAGTCCCGTCCTACAAGTTAAAGAAAATGGTTTTGCAGATACCAGGTGAGGAAAACCTTTCACTTTAGCCTAGTTGTACTAAAGCCTTGACTTTTCACAAGCCTTTAAGCTGTATCATTAAATTCATCTTGATCATTTATCAGCTTCTTAATGGCGCTTTATTGCTCTTAATTTATTGTACAAGGACATATTTACCCCTCATCTTCAGATGTTTGCAAAGAATATCTTTAAAGTAAGAGAAATAAATAAAGCACTAATTCATTGAGTATGTCACTTTGGTTTTTATTGTACAAAAACCATGATCTTTTTTTTTCATTTGCTGAATCACCTCATGTTCCTTTTTAGTGACTTCTGTCTGAGCAGAATTGAATCTCATGATCCTAGCTATTAAAACCCTATTTAATGTAAAATATTTTACTTGTCATTCAGATATGTAAATCTTCTATGTCCTTTCCTCTGTTCTGTACATTTAATGTACATATTTCTGTCTTGTGTGATTTGTATATTTCACTGGTTAAAAAAAAAAAGAAAGGATTATGCCATAATTGAAGATAGACTATAAAAATAAAACTTTGGTTGTATATTGGGAAGTGGTTTTAATTATCTTTCAGAGAAGGGTTTGTTAAGACAATGAGCAGAGTTGATTTTTAAATTTACTGCATGGTAAAACAGGGTAGTGTTTGTTGGCCAAACATACAAAGTACATTTTGAAGTTTTATTTCAATTTTAAGAAGACTTACAGATTTACTACTTCTTGAGTAGAAGGGGAAAAAACCCAAAACCAAAAAACACACCAAAAAAACACTCAGAAACCCCTGTGAGCTAGGAAGAGTTTTAGAGATGGGTAACTACTAAATTGCCCGTGGACAGGGACCTGGGTTGTTGTTTGTGTGCTTAGGCTTCCAGGGCTGTCTTCAGGGATTTTGGGGCAGCTGCCTTCAGTAAAGCCAGAGAGGACAGCAGGGTCCTGGTGTGAGCAAAGGTTCCCAAGAGGAAAAGCCCTCGGTGCTGTGTGTGTGTGCTCTGGCTGTGTGGGGGTGGTTCCCCAACATCGCCCCACCACGCTGCATGGAGCTGCTCACCAGGAACTGAGTACAAATGAAGGGAAGAATCCTTAAAAAAACCAGGAAGGCAAAGTGCAATGAAGGATCAATGAAATATTCGTATTAAGGAGGTAAAGCAGAAAACAAAAATTAATACGAACCCCAAGCTTTCTGTTTTGAGACTGGCTTGTCTTTGAACTGATTTCTTAAGTCATGATTTTTTTTTTTTTTTGCTATAGGTAACTTGATGCATTAGTGGTCTTTCTTTACCTCTCCTCCTTTTTACTTTTTTTTTTCTTTCTTTTTTTTTTTTTTCTCAAGGATAACCTTCTAACATATCGAAACTCTTTCTGGCTGCCAAGAATGTATTATCCCACAAACCAGTAGACCAACATCATGTGTTTAAAATAGCGATTCTGGGCAAATGCAACGTTCTGTGGTCCTATTACTGACATCTGGTTCAGTTTTCCTCCACTTGTATATTGACCAGTATTCTTTATTGCAAAAACACGGCCCCTATTTAGGAAAGTCAGCATTTTTTTTTTGACTGGATTGTATTCAAGCTCTTCCTAATAACAGAAGAGTTACCAAAAAACTTCTTTATTGCCAGCAGTAAATAATCTGTATTCAAAATAGTCATTATGGGCTCAGATACAAGAGAGTTGTTTTTAATTTGCACCAAAGTTTATCTGTTTAATTTTGTTAAAAATGCTGTTTCAGAATCTTGGTTTTTTAGTAATAACTCCAGATGTTTGGTTTTGGTTATGTCTTTGCCAATACTGAGATCCACTCCACTTATGCAAAGTACTGAAGATCTCAGGTGTTACTAGGAAGGGCACCAGAGATAAGAGACGTGAAGAAGGGAATGGCAGCTTCAAGTCAGGCACTGCATACAGGATGCAAGCTAAAATCCTTCCTTTCTGAAGGATTTATTTGATAGAATGATCCTAGAAAGATGATACAAAACTTGTAGAAATTGATACTGTAGCTGACAGAAAGGCCGCTTTCCTTTGGATAAGAAGTTTTGAGGAATAATATCTAAACCACGAGGATATTCTTTGTAAAAGTGCGGTTTTGGTGAATCAGGAAAAAATGTCTAGTTTTTTTCTACTGGACTACATGCTAGAGGAAACCAAGAACAACGACAAAAAATGAAGCTCTCTTAAAAATATAGGTAAGTGTATTAATGTAAAGCTTATGTAAGTACTTGCTGACTGTGGTAGTCTTAAAACTGTTTACCTATTATTGAAGTCAGTTTGGAAGGCAAGCCAGATCTGTTCTTTTGCTTTTCAAATTGTGTCTAAAATCCTCAATGGAGAAAAAAAATTTAAAAAGAAAAATCTTTCTTCCCAACTCCAGACTCTAGTATGTCTGTTTATGTTGCTGTGGAATAAAGGACCTACGTAGGTGCACAGTGAGAGGTTTGTACATGAAATGTTGTTTTCTTTAAGGGTGTGATTAAAAAATCCATTCTGTCTCATGCTCTGCTCTTATAGGAGATTGTGTGTGTGCATTTGTATATACTCTGCTGGTATTTTCCAATTGTATTGGCCAAATTCTGCTTTTAGTTATGGTTAGGCATCTCTCCTGACTCCAGTGGTATCATATGAGCCTGACATTTTTCGACCAGACGTGAAGGGAAGGCCCCCCTGCTCAAAGAGAATGCATATGAAATATATCAGCCTTTCTTCTGCTGGCTGGTTGTTTAAACATGGGTAACTGAATTATTGTGAAACAAATTCTGGGACTGCAGCTGCAAAAGCAGTAATACGGTATATTCGTAGTGATGTTTCTACACCGTACCTCCTAATTTCCCAGCTGATTTCCAGTGCAGACAGAAAGTCTAGAATGCACGTAGTATGTTCCTCATCATATATTTTATAAATGTAAAATAATGATTTGTCAATTACAGTTTCTATTATAGAGATAAAATGAGATATTTCAGGCTCTCCTGATTTGTTGACAGCCCCTTACCTTTGGCTGTATAGAGCGCTGCTGGCTCGGAGCAGCATGAGGTGAAGCTGCTTTGGGAACGTCTCCGAGGGCCGGGCTGTGCAGTGTGGGTATTGGTGCACTGATTGCTTTTGTAGCCAGTGTTGGTTTACCTTGTGTTGTCTTTCCCAGCAGTCCTGCTTTCTCAAATGGTAATTGAACAGCAGCAGTCAAAATACTCTGTTGACGGAGAACCTCTGGCCACTCCATGGGCAGTTATTCAAACACTTTCTGAACTGGTTTGACCCATTGCTGATTTATTCCAGATCCATTGCAAGGAATTTTAAAAATGCAAACTCTAGTGTAGAGTTCATAGCATGGCTCACAGTTCTTTTTTGCTTTTGTTCTGTTTTCATAAAGCACTCCATACCAACCATCCATCTTTTTAAAAGTTTTGTTGTTTTTTTCAAAGTAATTTTCTTGAACACGCTGAGCAAAGGATATGGTCCCCTCAATAAAAGGTGATAATTTCTGTGCCATTCCTCCAATGAGTCCCAGATTTCAGTGACAGGTTCCATGGCAAGAACCACTTCCAGAAACCACCCATCCCTCAGGGTTTCCTCTTGCTTCTCCCGGCAGTTGTTAGCAGAGCTTGTCAGCCTTAAAAGCGTTGGCTGCTGCTTTCTGCTGCTTGCTTTCTGCCTCTTCTTTTGCCCACTCAAGCAAGCCTGTCTCCTGGTAAGTTTTCCTGGTTCTTTTAATACAGAAAATTGCAGCTTTACACAGCTTTTCTCAAGTATGAACTGGGATTTACTTTCCATGACTATTGATCTCAGAAGAGCTAATGCTTAGTAGGCAAAGAGTGCTAGGGCTTCTCAAGTATCTCTTTGCTTTGTAAATCAGCAGCCTTGGAGGAGTGAAGGGTAATCCCTGAGCAAACTTGAACTGGCCATTACCTGGGGCAGAGAGGTTGAGGTCATTAATGCTGTAAAATACTCTTCAGATGTATTTTTGTGCTTTTCTTTGGGCAAAAGGATTCACAGCATGAAAAAGAAAGTTGTTACTCAGTGAGATGTGAACTAGTAATACTTGAAGAAAATGGGGAAAATACCAATTTATGGTGTGACTTTGTTAGCAATCTCCATTGGTGTTGATTGCCATGAATATAAAATTTAGAATATGTGTGTTTCTACATATATGTTTTCTGGATCAAAGTAATCCCTTGATATTTTCATCTTGGTATGGTACATTTGTGGGTAAAGAGCCCATAAGTAAGTAAATCAAATTGAATGACTTAAATAACTAGAAGTAAAAACATCACCTAAGAAACCACTCAAAAAAAAAAACCAAAAAAACAAAAAAACAAAAAAACCCCCAAAAAATCCACTATGGAGAAAAATAGCAGTGCAAGATGCAGCAAACAAAAGGCTTTGTTTTAAGAGTTAGTGTTGCTATAGCTGTCAAACAGGTAAATGGTTGCTTGTGTCAAGGACAGTATGTCCATTTTAAGCCACAGTGCCAATTGATTTATATATGTACAAGTAGGCAAAATGCAATGACAGGAGTCTGTGAGCAATTCCTTGGTAGTTATATGCATTATATGGAATTCTTGCTCCCTATGACCTCTGGCAATCCTCAGTAAGCATGATGACATGCTTGTACTTGCAAATAAGTGATGAGATTTTCTAAAAAGTTTGTAAAGGTGTGACAGTTCACATTGAACTTTATATATATATATGGATTTTTAATTGTTTTGTTTTGCTACAGTCTTCTAATATATGTGGGAATCTGACTAGCTGATAAAAATACTGGGTGAGGGTGCAGTGTTTTGCACTAGCAGCAGCTGTACACAGCCTACGGAATGGGAGGTGGAAGTTTATTCCTCCTGATGTTGTCTCTTTCAAAGAGCCAGTGTTGATCCTGCATAGCAGATGCTGTGGAAAAGAATGGCAGTAGGACTTCATGAATGGAGGACATAATTCATTCATAGTAAGTACAAGGTCTGATGTACTTGTGTTGCCTTTGCCGTGTCATTTGCATATAATATATATTTCCATATGAGCATGTTAAAGTCTAAGATCTTTGCTCAAACGTAAGAACTTTATTAGAGCAGATTAAAAGCAGAATAAGCTCTAATGAAGCCAGATGTATAGGAACTGAATATGTCCCTTGTTCTTACATTGTAGTGGATTTTGTTTTTACCTTGTTAGGATTCAAACCTTGTCTTCAGGATTCGGCTGACTGAAATGATAGATTAGTCATTGTGGAGGATTTTATGGACAATACATCACATTCTATATTTTTTCTCCTTTTTTTAAGGGATGATAGATGCCTTTCCTGGAGGGCATTTTTATTATAGAATCTGCTTTAATTTGTAATATATTTTCTGATCCTCCCTGTGGTTAGAGAATATGTGGCAACATCTATGCCTTGTGTAGACTCTGTCATCTCTCTTGTCTTGTTGTCCTTTTGGTGGTGTACATTTTGAATACTTTAAGTTACTATGGCTTTACTTTTTATAAGTCTGACTCTTGAAAGTCCAGATCTTGCCAGACCCCTGGCTTGTGGACCTTACTGTAGGAGATCTGTTGCCAAGTTTAATGGTACCACATAGCATAAATAAGAGTGGCAAAATTTAAGCATTTATATGAGGAGCCAGCTTGACCATACATTTTAAAAATCTAGCCAAGCAAGATTAGGAAAAGACATGTTTTCTCTGTCTTATTCTCATGAAGAACTAAAGACATCCACCCTCCATTCCCAGGTGAACTTCTGGAAGGAATAAAAGACCAGTGTCAAATGGTAGCCAACTTTTTCCCTCTACGTCATGATCCTAATGTACTTTTATTATACTTTGAGATCCTAAGGCTATGTTGATCTGCTACATGATTATATAATGCTGCAGGACACCTGTGTAAATAGCAAACAGAGAGGCTTTTTATAGATACTAGATCTTAGATAAGTTACTCTAAGAAGTAATATAGGATCGCAGCTGTAACCCCCTGCTATACATACCATGTATTTTTGGTTGGTTGTTTATTATAAGAAGTACAGAAGCTGTTCCTTGTAACATAATTTTTGTAAGACTTGCATGTGTAAATATTAAATTTGCAAATATTAAATGGAGAAGCATTAGAGAAACCACTAAATGAATAACTTCACATTCCTCATTCCTTATTCTGATGCCGATTTCCTTAAATGTTGCTCCACTAACATTCAAATCTGTGTGCTGTTTCAGCCTCAGAGAGGAACTATGCAATCCCTCAGCCCTGGCCCTCTCGGGGTGTAGATCTCAACCAGCGATCTTTAATGGTAACAGATGTTTGCTGGAATCCTCCTCAGGGCGCTGATGTTCTGGGTCAGGAGCTTGTGGTGTTAATCAAAGCACCCTGTCCATCAGGGCTGGCTCAGGATCTGGCCCTCCACCAGGACCGTGTTTGCCAGGGAGGTGATTCTGCTCCAGGAGTCCACAGGGAGAAAATTAGTGGTGGCTCTCCTCTCTCAGCTCCATCCCATGGTAGGAATATCCTGGTGCAATTAACCTGGCTTGTGTTAATGAGAATAGACTAGGATCCGAGAGGGTGAGTTTTATTAATTTTTTTAAATAAATAAGCCATCTTGTGAGAAGCAGACTTGCTCCAGTGGTCTCTGCAGGTACACTTCTGGACTGCTGACGAATCACAGTCTTCAGATTCTGAAAAAATACTGACTAGTTCCCCTCTAGAGCTGCCTGGGATGGCAAGGAACTAAAGCAGTGAGCAAAATGTTGTTTACCAGCATTTACAGAGGGAGGTTGTTTTACATTATCACTTTTTAATTATTTACTGGGGCACCTATTAGAAATGAATCATGGTTTTCCTTCTGCAAATAGGGTGAGGAAAACTGAGGCAAGAGTACAAAAATGTGGATGTGGCAATGCTGGTACAATCCCGTTCCTATTTGCAGTGTTAGCAGAGGGCTCTGACCACACAGCTGTAATTAATAGTCGGTGTGTGGCTTGCAGCCGACTGACCCATGGCTTCCCAGGGACTCAAGGGCTCCTTACTCGGCCATTTCTTGCAATACAGTGAAAGGAAAATAAGTCACGTGGGACACTGCAATCAACAAGAAAGCGCAAGGTAAATTCAGTGGCATTGAAATTTCTGTTATAAATAAGCTGTGTACAAAGTGTTTTCGATTCCAGCTGCTTTGAATTGTTGTGTGCATTTCTTAAACCATCCATAAGTAAACTAGTTATCACCTCATTCTTACCCAGGCTGATGCTGGTGATAATATGCCTTTTATATTGTAGGGGAAAATAGGCAATATTATCAAAAGTGCTTAGTTAGGATACGAAAACACATATGCAGCGTGGCTTACAGGACTTGAATTGCCAGACTCATCAACATATTAGAGTAAGTAACAATATGCCACGATTAATTAATCCAAGAAGAATTTTTTCCCCTGGTTCTCAGATGGATTTGTCATGTTGGTGTTTATTAATTTAGCATTTGATCTGAAAAAAATTCCCCAAACTTCAAAGTTCAGCCTGTTCTTTAGGAGCAATCCAAAAATATGTTTCTTCAGGCCCCAGGCATTTCTGAAGTAGCTGAAGTTAAACAAAAAACATTTCTCTTAAACTCTGCAAATGTTCTAAAAGCTTTAAAGTGGCTCCTCCCAGGGAGCCAGAGCAGAGAGGCAACCCCTGGGTTTTTTTTGTTGCTGCGCAGTGGCACAGGGCTTCCTGGCGGAAAGCTCCAGAATTATCGCTTTTCTGTGTGCTTGTGTATGTTTTTCCTTCCTCTTTTCACCTCTGTCACTGAGCTCCTCTCTACCCTGTGCCTCGATCCCCTGTTGAGAGAGTCTGTAGAAGGTAAGGGTTAGATCATCCTTCCAGCAAGGATAAACTGAATTCATGTCTGAATGGGGAGATGACTCATATCACATGTGATTTTTTTCCTCTGCTCCACGTTGGAAGGGATGAAGAATGACTTCTTTCCTTGAGGAACTGCATCACCTCATTGGAGCCTGATGGAAGCATTTCCTTGGTGTGTTTCGATTTCATAAATTCTGGTTTTGCTTTGCAGTAAAACACCCTTGGGAAGCCAGTCTGCATTTTGCTGGTTCCTTTTGCTGGTGCAACAGCATCCCTGAGGTTATGAGTGCTGTTGAGAGCCCTTCACTGGAGTCATTTTGGTGTGGTCTTAATTCATTTTCCCAAGCGAAGACTGGTATTCACATAGGATGACAACATGGCTAATCTGCTTTAACAGCAGGCTCTGAACACATAGAGACATTTCTAAGGGAATTGCTTCATTACTCTGAGGAGGCCCAACCCATTCTGGTAATTCTGCATCCAGTTTGGTTAATATTGGCATTTGCTTAAAGGTTTTCCATTTACAGCTCTCTTCTGGAAATTTCTGCCCAGTGTGTCCTGCCTTGTGAGAAGCCCTTTCAGCTCAGTTTTGAGTGAGCAAGAGCACTTTTCAGGCCTTGGTTGTCATGAAATGTGTCTCGCAGTGGGGAGTCACATTAACTTCTCCCAGACAATTGCATTGTATGTTAAAATATGTGCTGTAGCCCTTACATCATACGATAGCTAGTTGTGCCACGTCACAGGCAGGAGTTTTACATATGTTGCAAAATAAAAGTTGCCAGTCATGGACACTATTTTGGATGTTTTCATCTCCAGCAGTGCTGACATGATCTCTACCAGCAAATCGTCTCCTGCTGAGAGCATAATACAAACACCGCCAACACCCTGATCCCAGATGTGCTACGTGGCATGGAACCACTGACAAATGATACTATTTCCATCTTGTATGGTCATGGACAGCAAAGAGGGCACCTTGATATCCCAAAACATACTGTTAAACCTTTTGTCTCAGTGCCATTAAGGGGTGGGTTTGTTTTCTGTCACTAGGCACCTGCTTTATGCCAGATGTGGCCTTGCTGGGACCCATGGTGTGACCCCTACTCTGCCTCTCATGCCTCAAAAACACCCTACACACCCTCTGAAACTGTGTGCTCGGTGGCTTTGGGCTGTGTCAGCTGCTGTCTTGGTCCTGTAGGATGTGAAGCTGTCTTAGAATCAGCCATTCTGCCCTGGAAAATAATTTTGGTCCTTGGAAAGTAGTGAACAAAGTGGCGTACCCCGAATGCTATTTACTACTGTACTCTTGAGCTCTGTCTCTTTTATGTCTTTTGGAGATCACTCTTGAAATGGTGAGCAAGCTGAGTTCGTGTGGCCACAGCCCTTTCCTTGAGCTCTCACTGAAATATAAGCAAATTTAATGGAGGCTGTAGTAGTGACTGCAGGTTGGGGCACTCAGTCTCTTTGTTCATATATTGCTATAGAAAAACTCTGCCGTGGTGTTAATACCTTTGTCTTATACTCCCAAGAGAGGTAAATGAGCTTTATTTGGATTTTCTATGGAAGAAACAGCAGCGCTGTTTTACTCTGTGGCATTTGAATTGGCTTTTCAGAGCTTATTTGACTGCCTGCTGCTTTTGAGAGAGGCAGGAGAGCCAATTGGGGTATGTCTTGTGAATATTTTGCAGTAGTAAGATACAGATAATTAGAAGGGAAAATATTTAAAATAGTTGTATGTCTTAATGTCAGTTCAGGCTGGCATTTGTACATACAGCCTCTCTTTTCTTTTTCTTAGTCATTAATCATTATAAGTAGATATATGTCAGAATTTATAGTTAGATTCAGCTCTTACTGTGTTTCTCATTTCTTGATAAGTTTTGTGTTCTGGAGTTCTATGAAAAAAAATCAATCTGCTTTGTGCTTTGTCTTCATGGTGTAGCAAAGTGACTTGTAGCAATAGACAATGGAATTTCCAGTCTGTTTTTCTCTGGGACACTGAAATAGTACTTTGGATAATGCATTAATAATAATGCTTTATCTTCTATGGATGCCAGTGTGAAAAAATGGACAAGAGTTTCACATCTGAAAATCTTTGATACTGTGGCTATGAATCATCCAGTTATAGACTGGATCTCCTTTGGGCTCAGCAGATGAAACTAAAAAAAAAAACAAAACAAAAAAACCCCAAAAACCACCACAAAAAACCACAATAGAACTAAATAGATTAGAAAAGACCAAGCAGGTTACAGGTTGGTTATGAGTAGCCTAATCAGGAAATCACACTGTGCAGGCTTTTTTCCCTTTTCCCGCTGTTGGTACCAAAGGAGCAGAACACTCTTTCCCAGGGAGAGAAAATATCTGTCTTTGGGCAAATACTTCTGAAAAAGCCCTGGGGACGTCACCTCTCAAACTTTCTTTTCTTGGTTATTTCGTTTCGAAAAAAAATTCAATCGTGGTATAAAGCTGCCAAAAGCTGGAGTGCAGCTGGGGAGGCTTGAACCCTTGGGTGAGCACTCACTGCCAGGTTGTGCTCCCTGGGTTGCTCTCCATGTGCATCGTGCCCTACAGCCAACCCAAGCCCTCATCACACATGAATGTTCTGGCAGCAAGGGCAGAGAGATGAGCGAATCCACAAGATTGTTAAGACAGGGCTTTGTAGTTGAAGTGAAATCTTGCCAGTTGTCTGGAAAAAATGTCACAGTGGGTAGGCTGTAAATGCAACTGTATTTTTACCTACTTCTCTGATTTTTTTATAGAAATATGATTTCAGAACAAAGTATTTACTAGAACTCAAGCTGACTTCATGGCTATGTCTTCTTTTCTTTTTCTCTGCATGGTATTCCATCCATGGTTTCCTAAGTGGTGCAATCTTGATTTTTCTCTTCATCACAAGTCTAATGGCTGTATGGTGATAAGTTTGTAGCTTTGGAGAGATTTTCTTGGCAGTTTCAGTCTATATTTCTGACAGGAAATCATTTTCTCCCTTGAGTTATGATTGCTGGGTTACATGAGTGCAGTCTAACCACTGCTCAACTGCTGTTTGTCTGCTGTCTTTCTGGTCTTAGAGAAGGCCAAACTGCCCCAATGTGAAACATAAAATTAGATGAATGCTGCAGGAAGGGAATAACAACATCATCTTCTGTGATCTTTTGCGATTTTATTTTACCACTTCTTATCTGAAAAGCATCTTCAATTCCACTTGGAGTCAAGAATTAAATTTGTTTAGAGAGAGTTCTTCCCATATATGGAGAACAAATGGAACTGGCTCCATTTGTGCGGGTTTTGTTTTTTTCTTAGTGGAAGATCACTGTGTTCCTCTACAGATGTTTGCAAATGAGCAAACTAGAGTAATATGTGGACCTCATCTTAGATCTACAGAAATCTGCCCCGTAACGTGGCCTGTGTCATTTGGCTAATCCTTGTGTAGTCCACATCAAATGAGTAGTCAAGGCTGTAAACCTTGTGTTTGGGGAGAGGAGCAATGGAAGAGGAACAACTGGAGAGAATCATGAACTAAAAGCAGTAGAAGTCTTGCCTAACCAGTGCCAGACACAAAGCAGAACTCCACTTCTAGCTTTCTTCCCAACACTCTGCAATGAAAATCCTCATGGCACTGGTGTGAGTAATGGCTGAAGAATGGGAGGGAAGAGGGGCTCAGCCCGGCCCTGCTGAAGAGCAGCTCTGTCACCGCCTTCTGCGGCTCCTCACCACACAAAGCTACAGCTGTCAGCTCCGATGCTCTATTGAACTTGCTAACGTAATTGTAAAGATCATCTTGAAGCAATTTGATTTTTGTCTTCACAAAGTCACGCAAGTGTTGCTGATTTGTGTACTTGCTGTGTTTATTTTTGTTGCAAGTTCAGTTCTAGTCCATTTAATTAGGAGGCCAGAGGGCCATCTCCCCTCTGTCTGTGCCAAGCCATCAGGAGTTCCCCCGCGAGGTGCAGCGGGCACAAGCTGTGCCCTTCCTGAGTGGCTGCTGGAGGTGATGGGTGACAGCCAGAGCCCCCAGGCACCAGTGCCAGTGTCCCTGCCCAGCCCCTCTGGGCACTGCTGGCAGTGGCCAGGCAAGAGCATAAATCCCCATTTCATGGTTCCTGCTGTCACCTGGGAGATGTAAGACCACGCTAATGCAAACAAATCTTGTTAATTCTCATGAAACACATGCAGTTATAGCCCTGTTAACAGCACAGCATTAATTAACTGAGTGGTGCTTGGATTAGGTACTTATTTAATTTCCCTAACTCGTGTTCATAACCCATAGCAACACAGAACACGTTGTGCTCCAGAAAAGCTGTGAAGGAGAACTGAAGCATGTCTTGTAGGTTTCTTTTCTTTGAGGAAAGAAATTAGACACTGGTGCAGTGGTGTCTGATCCCTGTCCCTAATCGTTTTGAAGTCCTGCCCAGCGATGCAGCCTGTGTTTTCCCTGGGAATAGAAGAGATCAGCAGGCTGAGGGAATTTAATACATGAGATCTGGAATATACCTCTAACTCTTGAAGCTAACATGCTTCCTAAAGGCTGCCAGACTCAGGTTTCTGTGTGAGCAGAGAGGATGGATGGTATAAAGTGGAGTATAAGGGAAAGAAACACACAGAAGGCTGAGTCAGAGTATTAAAGGTACCTATTAATAACTGTCTTATAACTAATTGTTTCTGGCTCAAATACAAGCAATACAAGCTCTAGTCATCTTTGCTGTTCTTGAGCTAGGCTTGCCTTTGCTTGGGAACATTTTACTTAAAGTAGGTAGGTTGATTTTTATCAAATGAAAAATACCTCTGTAAAACACTGTTCTGACATGGAAACAATTATTGTAAATGCTTTCGTGACACTGGAATTTTCATGACAATAGGATGTTTATGTTGGTTTTCCAAGAATTCCGAGTTTCCAAAACTCCACAGGAGAGCATCAGGTCATACAGACTTAGTTCCTCAGACTGTTAAGGGAAGTCCACAACACAACCCAGGGAATGGGGTCAGTACTCAGAATAACATGATTGTAGCAGTGAGGTGCTTCACTAAGACTGATCAGGAGAAACTGGGAAATTAAACTGCACACCCCGTGCTGCCCTCCCCAAGGCTTTGGCAGCTGTGATCTGCTGCAGGTGGTTTGCTCAGGTGGCTCAGCAGCCCAATGTCCCGTGTGCAGAAGGTGAAGCTCCCCCAGCTCTACTGATCTGGTTTGTGAAGAGGACTCCTGGGATGATTATTTTTGCTGCCTCAAAACGCATCCTTGTTCTCTCTGGCTCTTGGACATCGGCTGCTCAGGAGAGGGGCTGGAGAGAGAGGAGTTATTTCAAACCTAATGGCTGACATTAATCTAAGCATGGGTCTCCAGGAGTCTGTGCATTGTCAGCAATTCTGTTTGTATTATGGTTTGTTCTTAATAGAAAAAAAGAGAGTACACGGCAGTGGCAAAGGGATGCCAGGGCTGCAAGGGGGAGAATGTGAAGCAAGGACAGTGCTGTACAGTGAGACTCTCCTCCAAAAGGCTCCTGAGTCTAGAAAGCAAACCTGCTGTACCACTCTGGACTGAGGGTGCCTGGGGGAAAGTGTGTCTGTGTGTCTGCAGTTCATTTTAGACTATGTATCTGTAAGGCTGGAAAGTCTCCACCAGAAGATCACAATTTTCCATGTGTTAGTACCTAAAAGCATCAGTGAAGACACCTTTCAGCTGCTCCCTGACTCCTGTGCCAATGAGTGAGCAACTGGTTTAGTGTGGTAAGTAAATGATGAGATCAAATGTGTAGAGTCCACCACATTGTCCTAAACAATGTCTGTGAGAAAATGCCAGAGGTTGCAGTATAAATGCAAAGATTTTGAGGAGTGCTGCAGAAGTTTTTCTTTTGGACAATGACTTAACTTTGTAGAAATCATAGCAACATATGAGCCTCTCGATTTAATCAAAATTCTTTCTTAAGCTGTTGTCTACAAGAAGTCCCAATTTCTGAGTTGAATCAATACCAACTTATTTTGTTACAGTGACGACTCACTCTGTGTGGAAATTTTACTTCAGTGATTATTCATTTATTGGCAATCTGAGCACATTGAATAAACTGTAAAACTGTAAAACTGTTGTTTATTTGTTTATAAATAAGTAATACAAATCAGAGATAAAAAATACTTTTTCTGATTGGGGTGTGTTCACCACACACCTTGTTAATATATTTCCGATTTCTTGCCACTGGTATATTTGCATCCTTCAAAACTACTGAAATACTTCAGGACTACTTTTTTTTTTTTTT